>JAAOAM010000019.1:0-139602 GCA_013396015.1 Fusarium mexicanum | reverse complement strand
CATTGCCCTCACTGTTGCCTAGGAGACTATAATTAACATTCGAGGTGTATCGACTTTATTGACTGTCGCATAGATGAGATCACAAAGATATGTAACATTTATCGCCATCATGGACTACTACCTATTGCTAGACTAGACCAGTCACCCGAATACTTAGTGTGCGTTTCCAATCCGGTGAAAACGCCGAATCCGCGATACTGAGCTTGCAGTCCTTCAACCGAGGACGATGTTGTTTACAACCACTGTACGATTCCTCCCCTGTTTGTCCTGAAGTCTCTGAGACAACCGTTGTAGATTCGCTTATCCGTCGAAGCCTTGTGTTGTCCAAATGCCTGCGAACGTCATTTGTACTATGTTTCTCAGCCACTTTCTTCGCATCCTCCACAGCAAGTCGCGACAGAAGGACTTTTGGATTGGTGTAAAGAACAACGCTATTCTGTCAAGGTTTCCAGTTTCAGGCACAATATCGTTTGTGAGATGGGTCCCAGCCCGCTGATGGGCACTTCAGCTATCTACCAAGCTATCAAGACAAGCAATATGGCTGTGTTGGAAAAGATGCTATCGCAAGATTGCAATATCGAGGTCCGCTTGGAAGCTAGCAGCAAGGACCCAACGCCTTTCCTCCTGGCATATTCTGAGCTTAACGCGATCGCAGTCAAGCTTATTCTTGCCAAGGGTGCCAAAGTTGGTGCGACTAATAGTAAGGGTCAGACAGGTCTTCACATGTGCCAGAGTCCGAAATTCCAAGGAAGACGCATTGCAAGGCCTCTCCTCGAAGATCCATGTACCAAGGCCCTGGATATCAATTCTCAGGATAACTTTCACATCACAGCGGCACACATAGCTGCACGAGTTGGAGATGCAAAAAAGGTGGAGTACCTCTTGCTAGATCAACCTGACAAGAAGGTTGCCAACGCAAACGCGTAGCAACAAGATAGGTCGACGCCACTAATGGCCGCCCTGAAATCCAACATAGCCAACAAGAAACAGGTCCTCGATGTGCTATCGAGATTCGGCGACTAGAGCGTCAAGAACAATAACGGCGAGGCTCGTCTGCTATCTCTTCGACGTGTGAAAGACCTCGGCAAACCCTCGAGGATGGAGACACTCCGTTCCCTTCTTCCAAGTCCCGAAAAATAGGAAAAATGCTCGTACCATCGTGAGTTTCGGCAATCTGTTGCGGCGCTCGCGGCAAAACCCATTGCTCCCAAGGCAGGCAGTAAGAGCGAGCTTCGAGAAGCGGCAACACAGAGCCTCATTGCATCTGTGCCGGCCGCAGAACCAACAAGAACTACCGAATTTATCCATGAATGGAAATGTTAGCTTAATAGCAAAAGGTTTCCCCAATAGAAGGCAATCTTAAATCGTTATCCTTCTCTGCCCCTGTCTGCATGCAAAGCACTTCTTTCATCGACATAATAACGTTTGTTCTCCCATCCTCGACATCGCGAGCACCTGTATTTACCCCATCACTTTGTTGAACTCACAGCCCATCATGGTATCTCTTAGACGACCACGTTGTTATCACAACGCACTAGGTAAACATACCAATTGCCAAAATCGTTTCGAAGCCTGGACTGACCGTAACAGCCAACATGGCAGAAAGTGAGCTCCACGCAGATATCCGAAAGTTCTATCAAGATACCTCTCAAGCCTTGACCCGCCTTAGACCCTATCACACCGAACGAGAAATTCGAGATGCAGCCGCGACGTGGCAGCAGAAGGACAACATCGAGGACGCCATCCGCGAAGCTATACAGGGCAACTCAGACAGAGGCGGCAGTACAAACACGGTCACACCACTTAATGACGCCGAGAAAACACTCTGATCAAAGAAATTGACCATTCGTTCTCCGAGAACGGGACGTTGTTGGTCATCTTCACTGTTAATCTGGAGCCTTTCTCCAGGACTCTGTTGAGAGCAGCCAGAACGGTGCAAATCTGTTTGCTGATCAGTGGCTAACAGAGCCTGGTGACCCTGTCAACTCCCAGTTCACCTATGCCAATGCAGCTGTCTACTTCCAACACAAAGAGTTTTTACCATGGTTCGGTCGGTTCCTCCTTGGTAGGAGTAGTCTTGCCGAGAGACCTGAACAAAGTGTTGACCTGAATCCGAGCTTGGTGCCAGCTGCTTCAATCACTGATGATGATGAGGAGCGCATCTGGCACAGTGATAGTGTTTCACTTGGGATGGGGCTCACCGATATGTCAGGGGGAAATGGGACAGGGCGATGTACCGACCGATTGTCTACCTTGATGATATCAGTCATTGGGCTTCCATGCGGGTCATAATAACTATAGTTTCAATCTAAATACAATCTCACAACAACAAGAGATAGTTAATCATAATAGAATGACTATATAGACAAACAGTTACTACCAGAAAGCAATAAACTTGGTCTCAATACTCTCCCGGACTTCTTCCTTCTCAGTTCCCGGCAGATGAAACGAACAGTGGTGAACCCCTCCGGCTATGTCACTCCCGTCCTTCTCACTCTCAGTATCCATTATTTTCATAAGAAGAACCTCATCTGGAGTCTGGTCACTGATCCAGTACCACTTGTGCTTCGGATTAGCTTTGGTCAGCAGTACATCCGACTCAAATGTACCATTCACCCCCGGCGGGTTTCGCCAGAAGCTCACGCCGTCTTCCTCATCAGCTGTCGAGTAGTCAACATAGGCCATTGGATCCCGCTTGACAGGCTTCAGTGGACGCCAAGTCGTATACAGGGCCCATCGTCTGCCCTGATAGTTCTTTGCTCTACCACCTGGTAGCTCAGCAGCCTCGTCACCAGCCTTGATGATATCAGCGGCCTCGTCGATGAGCTCTTGGCTCCAGTTTCGAAGAGTGTTCCACGCGCCGGACGGACCCCAGTCCTTATGAGGCTTTCGTACTGGGCCTTCCTCTTCGCCTTTTCGGAAGCCTTTAGCCCTTGTCGTAGGGAGCTCATGCTGGGCTTGAACAGCTGGGCCAGTCTTCCCGGCATCGGGAACACTGCTCGACTTTGAAGGCATTGGGTAGGGAGGGGCGAGCTCTGGCTCCTTGAATGGAGCGTTCCGAGACGAAGCAAGCAGGATCATGACTTTCTTTGCTCCAGTGATAGACTTTGCCAGCTCAATGATCTCAGGATCATACACTTCGCTGCGAACGACTGGGTCTGTCCACGACGAGTGATCATACGGTGGAGAACTGACCGCTGATACATGATTGATCACCTGGAAGCCATTGCCATCTAGGGTAAAAGACGAAACAGAAGGACGGATATCAGTCACTGCTACGACCTGCTGAGTGCAGTCTTCGAGTGTAGTGACACCAGCGATTGGGGAGGTTGGAAGAGCCGGCCCGCTATGGTAGGCTATGGTAGCCGTAACATTCTTACCAACCGGCGATTCAAGAGAAGTGAGCTGATGAGGCATCGTGATAAGAGCGATGACGGCGATGGGTGGATTTTAGTTGATTGAAATATGAGGGTGTAAGAAGACGACGTACGTTTCCAAAGCAAGGATCGGTAGTCTTTTACATCCGTGTCAAGCTCTCTACATGTATACTCTTGTACCCAAGCTATCAATGCCAGATAACTACTACGACGTTCGTATCATGGTCTTGATCAGCCAATAACCTACTTTCCAGGATAATATCATTTGCTAACTCGGCATGGAACTCTGTCAGGCCCACTTACATTTCTTAGCTGGAAACCAAAAATGTGACCATATAGTCTACCGACAGAGGTTGTAGAGGGGTGTCTTTGATTGCTAGCCGTGGGTTGCAATTCCGACCCCTCCATGTACCTATGGCAGATGCATGTAACCTTCAGATTGCAACGCAAGGCCTCCTCTTTTCAAGCTTCCGTTCGAAAGCGGGCGGGACCAGATCGCCGCAGTTATTTTGATTGCCGAGCTTATGTGTAGTCAATGCCTGAAGTGGCACTTGAATATTCTATGTTTACCTCGGCACATGAACAATGCCACGTATGCAGAACCATGAAACTATTGTCCGGAAATGGTTGAGGATGCATGAGTCTAAATTTATCCGAGGTTACAAGGGTGTGTGGCTTGACCTTCTCCGGCTTCTTGTTGTCTTGGTGAGAACAACAATTCAGGGTCAACGGGGTCCCCTGACTTACACTGTCTCAACATTTCTCTCCGTTCTTCTATCCAACAGAGACTTCAACTAGAGACTATCTGAGAGTCTTTCTGCAATTAGGACAAATGGTATATCTCATGTAAATGTCGATTTAGTAAAAAACTACAGGTAATATAATAATGGGACGCGAGTTGGCAGACTTGGTCCTAAGCACTTAGTCCAGTGTCGCGGTAGAGACTCATAACGGTATAGGATCGTGGTTAATTAATATTGGCAGAAATAGAAAACTAGCTTTGTCCTACATATCATACTGCCAATCATTCGTCCCTCAGTGACCGCTTCCTAACGCACAGCCTCGCTCTCGGATCAGGTATCATATCACTATCAATCGTGATATTCCGCGGTCTTTCCTTTCCATCTGGCAACTTGAACTCAAACTGTAAGAGAAGTATCGCCAAAGTCAGCTTCATCTCATTAGATGCATAAAACCGCCCCGGGCAAGCATATTTGCCGTACCCAAACGCCATGTTACTAGAATCAGTCATAGAGAAGAGGTATTTCTGCGCATAGTTTGAGTCTGAGCGGATTTTTGAGTATCTAAATCCATCAAACTCAGTCGGTGGCGTTTGGCCTGGAACGTGAGCTGAGTCCTGAAGGATCGCGTGCGAGGGAACGGCGATGCGAGTCCCTGATGGGAGATTTGTGCCGTCTGAGAGTGTCATGGGTTGGCGGTAGATGCGATTGAATGTTACTATAGGTCTGAGTCAGAAACTATGAGAACGCAAGGGGTGACAAGACTTACAGAGAAATACGGGGTTAAAGCGTTGCGACTCTTTAAGAAAACTGTCGAGTTTGTGAAGCCGATTCAACGCCGTCTTGTCCCACCCACTAGCACCAACGACGCCTTTGACCTCCTCTCTAAGAGGCTCGATATACTCAGGGCGAGCACACAAGTCATACATAGCATGCGTCATGGTCATTGCCGTGGTGTGAATGGAGGCAAGACTCAGGATGAGCATCCGCTGAGCAATGTTGTCAATCTGTTTCTCCTCCCCAGTCGCGGCTTCTCTCATCCATGACAGTATGTCCTCGTTCTGATCACTAGGATGGGAGCGAATGATGTCACCTATAACTCTACGACCTGACGAGACGTTGCGAAGTAGTGTCCTGTAAGAGGGTAGCAAGGGAGCTACGAACGGTCTCAGGATATGGGGTACGACGCGGAGAATAAAGCCTGTTATGAAAAGGCTCTCGCTATACTCTGCTGTGGTCGTCAACCATTCTTGGTTGCGACAGTGCTCTGGGCCGAGAAAGACTCTGGCTGAGATGCGTGATATGAGCCTAACCATGATGGAAGCAATGTCGACTTCAACCCATTCCTCATCTAATAATCATCAGAACTAATAGATTCAGTCTGAAGATTTGAGAGAGCGTCTCACCTTTCATATCAGGCATCTCTTTCATCAATGCATAGTCAAGCTCCTCCTTCATCACCTTTGTCAAAGCCACAAGTTTCGGCGTCAACCGCTGCTGAATCACACGATTCTGCAAATCACTCTGCAGAAAGACCATACCCCGTGTATAGTGTCCCGCAAAGTCATTGATGAACGGCTCTACAGAGCGAGTCTTGTCTTGAGACAGCTTTCGGACTTCATCAATGTAATTTGGCGGGATGATGACGATGTCAGTACCAAGCTTTCGCACCTGGAAGATGGAGTCTTTAAACTAGAGAAAGTATGAGATACTGGAAACAATGGTTGAAAAGCTGTAGGAGGGAATGCTTACTTTATTGTAACCTTGGCTGATGATGGATCCCCCTTCCCAGACGAAGCGCAAACGGAGAAGCCAGGCGGGCTCAAAGACGCTTCTGTATCCTACGAAGGGCACTTTGACTGTAGAAGAAGATGATAGGACATGGATGACATAAGAGCATATCCACGCGCCAAAGGCCACGTAGATCAACCAGTGAATGTCCATTAAAGGTATTTCATCAAGACCTGAGACGAGCTGCTGGAAAAATGTTTCATGGCTGGTATTGTTCATGGTGTTGAACTTAGTCTCTGGGTTCTGTTGAGGGTAGATGAGATGCAACAGAGACCTGTGTAGGTAGTCGACTGGAGTGATCGAGAAAGATCGTAGGCTATGAGTTTGCTTTGGGTTTACTGACAATCCATTATGGTATAATATCCCGGTTGCGAGCTAGATGTGTTATTTGCAGTTGGAACTTGTGACTGAGAGCTTAAATCAGCAGACAGAACTTAGCTGACTGACAATCGAACAAGTCTTGTGTATCCTCTTCTGTTCATCATGGATAAACTTTCTCAGGAAGGGGTGTGTATGAGTGTCATAGTGGTCGCATCTGCCGTTGGCCCGAGGTCTGACGCTGTAGCGTTGACCCCTAGTAACACTAAGACTCAGAGTTTGACAAGGAATAGAATGTGGGATTTCCGATTGAGATACGTGGAATATCTTGTCCATATTGGGAGTTTTTTTCCGGCATGTGGCATGCGGGTTATGCTCTGTTCTGAAGAACATGATTACAAAACAACAGGGCCCAAGTCAGCTTCTTCTGGTGTCATTGATATGCAACTGACAGTAGTCCTCCAGATATCAGCAATAGCCCTCTCCTGTTGATCATACACTTATCGCCAATTTTTACATACTTTGAATCGGACTGGTTGGCACAAAATGACGAACAATTCTTCTTACTCTCACTACTACGAGTCCTACAAGGGCCACTCTCATACCGTCTTGACGTTTGTGAGCGAGAACATTCTCGCATCATCATGTCTCGTCTTGGCAACCTGCGCTATTCTGCTCTGCATCCAATGGCTTAAACCTCAGCCGTTGATCATGGTGAACGGCAGAAAGTTTGGTGAACTCTCCAACGTCCGCGCTAAAAAGGACTTCACCTTTGGGGCTAGGCAGCTCCTAGAAAAGGGCCTTAAGATGAGCCCAGACAAGCCATTCCGTATCATGGGCGATGTTGGCGAGTTGCACATCCTGCCGCCAAAATATGCCTATGAGGTTCGCAATAATGAGAAGCTTAGCTTTACCATGGCAGCATTCAAGGTGAGGAGTTCGTGATTTATGAATACGGAAGAATGCTGACAGCTGGTAATAGTGGTTCTACGCTCACCTTCCGGGCTTTGAGGGTTTCAGAGAGGGCACCAATGAGAGTCACATCATGAAGCTCGTTGCGAGACATCAATTGACTCATCAGTTGACACTGGTGACAGGAGCCGTCTCTGAAGAGTGCGCTTTGGTATTAAAGGACGTGTATACAGATGATACAGGTATGCCGATCTGCTATTTACCGTAAGTAAACCAGTGGCTGAATCAATGTCGCAGAATGGCACGACATCACCGCCAAAGACGCAAACATGAAGCTCATGGCCCGCATCACCTCCCGAGTATTCCTCGGTAAGGAAATGTGCCGAAACCCCCAGTGGCTTCGAATCACATCTACCTACGCCGTCATCGCCTTCCGCGCAGTAGAAGAACTGCGTCTCTGGCCATCGTGGCTCCGGCCCGTAGTCCAATGGTTCATGCCGCACTGCACACAGTCCCGAGCGCTGGTTCAAGAAGCGAGAGATCTTATCAACCCGCTCCTTGAGCGGCGACGTGCAGAGAAAGCTGAGGCAGGGAAAACTGGAGAGAATGTCACTTACAATGATGCTGTTGAGTGGCTGGATGACCTTGCACGTGAGAAGCGCGTTGGGTATGACCCTGCTTGTGCGCAGCTGTCGCTATCTGTGGCGGCTTTGCATAGTACTACTGATTTCTTCACGCAGGTCATGTTCGATATTGCGCAGAATCCGGAGCTTGTTGAGCCTTTGCGTGAGGAGGTCATTTCCGTGTTGGGGAAACAGGGATGGTCCAAGAACTCGCTGTACAACCTCAAGCTCATGGACAGTGTCTTGAAGGAGAGTCAGCGACTGAAGCCCATTGCCCTTGGTACGTATCCCTGTCTGATCTGGTAGCTATAAAACGTACTGACGGACGGTATTAGCGAGCATGCGTCGCTTCACAATCCACGACGTCAAGTTATCCGACGGCGTCATCCTCCCCAAGAACAAACTCACGCTCGTATCAGCCCAACAGCACTGGGATCCCGAGCACTACAAGGATCCCCTGAAGTTTGATGGATACCGTTTCTACAACATGCGCCGCGAGCCGGGCAAAGAGAGCAAGGCGCAGCTTGTAAGCGCAACTCCGGATCACATGGGCTTCGGGTACGGACTTCATGCCTGTCCTGGACGGTTCTTTGCGTCCGAGGAGATCAAGATTGCACTGTCTCACATTCTGCTCAAGTATGACTTTAAGCCGGTTGAGGGGTCGAGCATGGAGCCGAGGAAGTATGGCCTCAACATGAATGCTAACCCAACTGCAAAGTTGTCTGTTCGCAGGAGAAAGGAGGAGATTGTGATCTGATTACTGGATATGGGATGAGTGGAGATTAGATTATAGTTCGTTAGTTATGAATGAATGCTTTAGAACCATGATTAAGGTTCAATGGCTATGACAGCAAATCTTGTATCTCGCGTGGGTTATGCAACCGATACCATTTCTGGTTGGCTAGAGTACGATCTCGCTTCTACATCAAACTCTCTCAAGGGACGGGACTCGCTGATCGTTCCGTGACGCGGTCTCTGGGCGGGCCGGCGGCATAGCGCTTTAAGAGTCAACTTATCCATCGCCGGCCAAATGGAAGAGGCTATTAGCTTCCACGCATCGAGGTCAGGGCCTCAGTGGCTGAGCATGATTGACCCCTGGTAGAACTCTAGGTACCAACTGCATATAGGCACGATACGCACGCGGCAAAGAAGGCCAATTATGTTGGTTCAAGTTATCTTGCTAAGCTTCACTACATGCCCATTAGTCCATCACGTCATAGTCACACCGCGGCTTAATAGCCTAGGAGAGTTGTGCGGGATATGTTGCCGACGCTACTTACCCTGCTTTTAGCCCAAACCTTATATCTCCAGATGGAGGGTTTCGTGCATAGCTTACTGGAGGGTTTTGGGTCACCAAGTTCAAGGATGCGGTGCACACCTCGCATGTACCTCGGCCATCATTCCAGTTTTGACTTGGTGCATCTGCCAATCGTGCCTAACATACATGTATCGTATGATATCAACAGGATGAGTCCGACAACTATGATTCGTTGCTCACCTCATTTACTTCCTTTTTCGGCTCGTCCTGATCCAAGGTCTAGCTCCTTTTGTAGTTGTCAATGTCTTCTAATCTGCAGCCACATGTAACCGACATGTCAAAAGCCAAGATTCTAGATTATGTACAATCTATCGGGGACAACACCGGCATTATCCCGCTGTTCCGTGAGCCCCGGTGTTTCCATCTCAAACATGTCTCCGTATCTTTATTCCTAGCGAGCTCCATCAGCCATCCTTGTGTGACCGTGTTTGGGACTGCAGGCGCTGGCTGGTAAACACCAGCATGCATGGTGGACTAGTGACCTAGACCTTCTTCTTGAAATCCGTCTGCAAAAGTTCGTTGGTGTTTACTGGTCGAACTTGGCAATAGCCTGGCTATCGGCACTTCTCTTGGACACCATCACTTCATACGTGGCACATCAGATTCTGGTCGTGACCCGTTTGCATCTACGGAGAGTCACTCGGTGCATGATGAACGGATATTTCATGTTTCATTCTTAAGTCCGAATCATACTCCGGAAGCACATAGGAATGACGATGGTGGCTCGAGCGATATTGCCGATACGCTATACGGAGCCCCATCTGATCGGTTGTCGTCTCCCCTTCCATGTTCTCTCGTGAGGGTTTTCTTCATGCCCATCCATTTCCTCAGGTCTTCTGCTGATATCACAACCTTCTCTCACAGATTATCGGACCTAGCTCTTTGTCTTGAACGTTCTGTCTTCTTCAACCACAAACAAGATGACCATCCTCAATATGATCACCAGCTATGCTGTTAGCCAACTTTTGCCTTTCTATATCGCCATCTTCATCTTCACCTTAGTCCCATGGGTAATCCGTTGCTCTTGGCCAGAATTACGCAAGGGATCGGACGTGCCACTTGCGAACCCGCCCGAATCACTCTTCGGCACCGGTAAAACCAGGGTCAGACCGTCTGTTGACGAGGCAACCGAACGGAAACTGACTTTGTCCACAGAGAAATTTCGTCAAGCTTAGCAGAGAAATTCTCGCCAAAGCGAGAAGCCTGTTCCCTGATGAGCCTTTTCGCTTGATTACGGATTGGGGTGAGGTTCTCATTCTCCCCCCCGACTTTGCAGATGAAATTCGAAATGATCCGAGACTGAGCTTCTCCAAGGCGGCGATGCAGGTAAATCTCCCGACAACAGACTGATTTCTGAGCTAAAAGTCTTGCGACACAGGATAATCATGCTGGAATACCTGGATTCGAGACTGTTGCCCTGGTCGGTCGTGAGGACCAGCTCATACAGAAAGTTGCCCGCAAGCAGTTGACCAAGCATCTCTGTAAGTACTTTCACCGCCAACGAGTAAAGAAACCCACTGACAACTGGGAGCCGCTGTTATAGAGCCATTGTCTAGAGAGTCGACCCTCGCAGTGTCGCTCAACTTTGGAGAGACGACAGGCAAGCCCTTTTCCGAGCACATCAGCCAGGGACTATCACTAACCGACCAAAACACAGAATGGCGAGCGATACGACTCAAACCAGCGATTCTGGATATCATCGCCCGCATCTCGTCAAGAATCTATCTCGGCGACCAACTATGCCGTAACGAAGCGTGGTTAAAGATCACCAAGACATACACCACCAACTTCTACACCGCATCTACCAACCTACGAATGTTCCCTCGATCGATCCGTCCTCTTGCCCACTGGTTCCTCCCCGAATGCAGAAAGCTTCGACAGGAGCGTAAGGATGCAATTGGTATCATCACGCCCCTGATTGAACGCCGTCGTGAGCAGCGAAGAGCCGCGGCAGCAGCTGGTCAGCCTCTGCCTGTGTTTCATGACGCTATTGACTGGTCGGAACAGGAGGCAGAGGCTGCAGGTTCAGGGTCCGCATTCGATCCGGTAATTTTCCAGCTCACGCTCTCCCTTCTTGCAATCCATACCACGTATGATCTCCTCCAACAGACAATGATTGATCTAGGTCGTCATCCTGAGTATATCCAGCCTTTGAGACAGGAGGCTGTTCAACTTCTTCGCGAAGAAGGTTGGAAGAAGACAACAGTTTTCAAGATGAAGCTCCTGGACAGTGCTATCAAAGAATCTCAGCGTATGAAGCCTGGCAGCATAGGTATGAGCTTCCTTCACCAATATGCAGCATCACACTGCTGACACTCGCAATACAGTTACTATGCGTCGCTATGTAACCGAAGACATCACTCTCTCCAGCGGCCTGAGTTAGTCAATCCCACATCCCACCACCTTAATCAACATCACTGACTAATCCTTCCATTAACTAGCCCTCAAAAAGGGGACCCGCCTCAACGTAGACAACAGACGTCTCGACGATCCCAAGATCTACGAAAACCCCGAGGTCTACAATCCCTATCGCTTCTACGACATGCGCTCGGAGGCCGGCAAAGACCACGGGGCACAGCTCGTATCAACTGGCTCAAACCATATGGGCTTCGGCCACGGACAGCACTCATGCCCAGGGCGTTTCTTCGCTGCGAATGAGATCAAAGTAGCGCTTTGTCACATCTTGGTCAAGTATGATTGGAAGTTGTGTCCTGATACAGAGACGAAGCCTGATACAAGGGGCATGATCGCCAAGTCTAGTCCTGTCACGGATATTCTTATCAAGCGCCGGGAGTCGGTTGAGTTGGATTTGGAAGCAATCTGAAGCAGGAAGCCAGCATAAATTGCTGCGTACTACTTTAGCTAGTAAATTGAAGTCATGTTGCTGAGATCCTTATATCCGTTTGTAGTTCAGTAATCCAGTGCTTTCATCGTCGGTTCCTGTCGTGACCTCACACAAACCATGCACTCTCGCTATGTGACTATCATTGCGTCAATTTGCCTGATCACAAAAGCGCGACTCTTGCAACGCTGCCCAACCATTCTCTTACAGGTCCCTCTCTTGCACAGTCCCGTGGCTTCATTTCTGCATGCAATTGGCCTTCTTGATCCACAATCGTGTCGTTACAATTACTGCGGCTAGGGAACTCTCGTCAAATTCCGTCGGGATGATTCCGTGCTCAAGCAATCCCGCTCGCGGAATCAGGCTTAAAGCGCTATCTCAGCCGAGAGCCGAACAGGGAATGGCACACACACTCTTTCTCTCTCCAGGTTACATTCGGATGGTAGCCATGTGACGGGATGTCCTGCAAGTCTAGTACACCCGTTGCCCATGTCGCATACAACTGCCGGTCGATCTTGCAGAACTTGAGTCTAGACCCTGGCTCTGACTGGCTTGGTAAGCGGAAGCGGGGGGTAGATGAAGATAAAATCCGGCACTCGATGTGAACGCTTGCAATATCCATTTTTGCCAACTAGTAAATCTTCAGCGAATTCTTTGCAAGACATGGAATGTTTACTCCCATGATTGGATGCCCTTGTCACCTTGGCTTACGTCTCCACGACATACCAGGGGCGCCAATAGAGGCCGAGGCAACTTGCGTCTTCTCTTGTTGTCGCTGGGAGACCCTTAGCTAAGAAATAGCAGTCAATTAATCATCGGTCCGACAATTAATAATCAGTCCGATCACAGCGTATTGGCTAATGCGTTCATTGTTATTTTGAGTTGACAAACCTGACAGCTGATGCTTGCATCACGCCTCTCACACGTACGATTGCTCATTTTTACTGGAAGAATTCGCAGAAATTTAGTGTATGGTCCCGTTCACCAGCTGCAAAAGAAAGTGCAAGTTCAAGATCCTGCTTCTCTACGCTACAAAGAAATAACAAAAGATAAACCACCCCTGTAAATATACGTGGTCTAAGCTTCCAGCTTCAGCCGTTCCACCAAGGCCCGCAGTGCTGGATTCTCCCTATTCATACTAACTTCCAGCCTTCCAATCTCGGCTAAGACTCTTGTGTGCAACATTCCAAGGATTGTACTCGTCCAGTCTAAGCTACCGTTGCTTTTCATCACTTCCAACACCAGTATCTTTTGCTGTGTTGTAAGCTTACCCCGGACTTGTCTCATCGATAAGATGTTGGTGAGAAGACCACTTGAGTCACTCTGTAGAGCATGCATCAGAGTCAAAGAGTATTTCCCCTCGTCCAGGTCTTCACAGAAGCCCTTCTGATCAGTATACTGTAAATGCTTAGCAAAAGGTCTGGAACATTGTGGAGAAGAAGTAAAAGTCTCGGGATGTGGACCTGATCTCCCACTGCCATAGCCTTGGAGAAGATGGGGATTGGGCTGTGGGGAACGTACCTTATTGTCAATGAGATTCATGTAATCATCTCTAATCTGGAAATACTGCCCGAGCAATGAAACAACGCTGCTGAGAGATTCAAGCGTGCTGTCACTAATAGACGCTCCAGAGTTCAACGCCAGTAGTTCAAGCGATAACCTGAACAGGGCACCAGTCTCTGCAGTAAGACAAGTTAGTCTATGCCCACCATCGCAAACAGAAGCATCTTACTGTCATTGACCATTAAAAGATACTCTTGTATAGACGGAGCAATAGTATTAGCGGTCCACCAGAGATCAATTGCCTGACCCTGGAAGATTGTGGTTATAGTGCCAGTGATATCTGCCAAAGCGTCATGGCTGACTATCTCCTGTATTTTTTGGATCGCTTTGACGATGACATAAGTTGCTGTGTTGATTGCTTGGGCTGGACCGAACACAGTATGTGTAGATGGCTTACCCCGCCGAAGTGGGGAATTGTCTTGAAAGTCATCGATTCTGAGAAGTCAGTAGGGTTCTAGCAAGGGCAAATTGGGGTCCTAACATGAGAGAGGAGTTGTGGAGCATGCCAATCACCTCTTTGATCACAGAGGTCTTGTCCTCCGTAACATCGAGCCAGACATTCAACGAGTCAATGAATGCCCCACGAACACCTTTGGAGGGAAGGGTCAAGATATAATTGTACGGAGAATCAGCGACCTGGAAGTCTCAGCAAGTAAGAACGCAGGGATGAAGACGGCCTAGACTTACCTTGAGGCGCTGTGACTTCCACCTACTATTGAGCTCAGAGCTCATCGCTGTCGAGAAGCAAAGCTGCGAAACGATATCTGGGGAGGCTGCATTATGAGAGACAGGAAGGAAGACACGTCGTTCCTCATAGCGAGATAAGGAACTGCGGTCTGAAGAGGAAGAGTCTGGAGGTGTGTCTCTGTACTGGAAAGAATCCGTAACTTGTACTGTAATCTCCAACTTCTGGTTTGCGTGAAAAGCATCAAACATTGAAAGAAGGTCAGAGACCTGTTGCTCAGCCATGATGTTGTTGAAGATCTTTACGTTTGTATGGCAAAATGAAGATGATTCAACAGTGAAGAACAATATAAGAGGGAAATGCGTCATGCGTAGATGTCGGGTTCGCTCAGTCCAAGAAAAGACAGAGATGTCCCGAAGCACAAGATCGAGCAAGTTCTTTTCTCCTTCTGATCCCGCGGATTCAGGATTTACCCGCATATGCTTGGGGCACCACCTACGACAAGCCCAATCTATCGACGGCTCCGAGGTTGTCCATCACTAACTCCGTGTACACAGACTTGCAGACGGACCGGAAAGAATTACCTTAATTAGAACGGACTTAACTTATCATTTCTTTCCCCGCTAATACTGTAGGCTGCCAGGGACTTTTGCCGTGCATATGCTAAGATACTCTTCCCGACAACAGGGGAAGACTTAAACTCACACCTCGTACATTTATCGTCACCCTCGGGGTTTGGTCAATGACATGCGTTTTTGCGGGCTGCAAGATACCAGGTTCGATGCGCACGGGCGCTCGCAATCTACTTCTAATCTGCAGACCAACTCTACTATCCCACTGAGGGGTAGTTGATGATGACGAGCTCTGCCGTGTACCCGCAGGGACAAGAGACATGTCCATGCTTCTCTGTTGGCTCTCGTGTCCCAGATTAGACCAAAGTTGTCTGAGGTGCATTGACGCCATCTCGCAAAAGAGACATAACAACTATTTTCCTCTCTCATCAACATCTAGTCGCGCTTTTTCACTGCCGTAAATCTTAGGTAATTACACACAAAATGCCGTATGTATTGAACCGCTTGTTATGAATGAAATATTCTAACTTTTATAAGTGGCAAAATCGAGAATGGTACCCCTAAGGACTTCAACTCAGAAGATGACTTGGTCTCAGCAGCAAAGTCGCTACTGGAACGCGCCTTCAAGAGCTATCATGGTTATTACGGTCTCTGTTCCACTAGCTGTCAGGTATATGACACTGCCTGGGTGGCCATGATACCTAAGACCACAAACAATGTTAAACATTGGCTGTTTCCCGAGTGCCTTCACTATCTCCTGAAGACTCAGGCTGCTGATGGCAGTTGGGGTTGTCTTCCGTCAACCCAGACTGCTAGCATTCTAGACACTGCTTCGGCTGTGCTTGCACTCATGTCTCATGTACGAGAGCCTCTGCAGATACTAGACGTCTCGCCAGACGAGCTGAGTCTCAGGATCGAGCAAGGAATTGCTTCTCTGAAGCGACAGCTAGCTGTATGGAATGATGTTGAGGAGACCAATCATATTGGTGTCGAGCTGATCGTCCCAGCTTTACTTGACATGCTTGAGAAAGAACTTGGCGCGTCAGCCTTCGCATTCCCTTGCAGAGATGTCTTAGACAGGATACATGAAGAAAAGCTCAGCCACTTTGACTTGGAGAAAGTTTATGGCAAGCCGTCTTCAGTACTTCACTCTCTTGAAGCCTTTCTTGGGAAGCTGGACTTTGACCGTCTCTCCCACCATCTTTACCGTGGCTCTATGATGGCCTCACCTTCTTCCACAGCTGCCTACCTCATTGGTGCAAGCAAGTGGGACGATGAGGCTGAAGATTACCTGAGACATGTCATGAGGAATGGTGCTGGCCACGGAGATGGTGGTATCTCGGGGACTTTTCCAACGACGCATTTTGAATGCAGCTGGGTGAGTAATATGGCTCAGCTTACTCTTTGGCCGCTAACTTCGGTAGTAGATCATAGCTACGCTCTTGGAGGGTGGCTTCACTGTCAAACAAATCGATGGCGATGGCTTGCGCGGCTTATCAACTATACTTGTCAATGCGTTGAGGGACGAGAAAGGGGTAATTGGCTTTGGTAAGAGACCCCTTGGCTCTATTCACGAACCATGGAGACTGATTATGATATAGCACCCCATACAACTGATGTCGATGACACGGCAAAAGCTCTTCTGGCGTTGAGCCTCGTGGATCAACATGCCAGCCCAGATATCATGATCAAGGTCTTTGAGGGCAAAAACCACTTCACCACATTTGGATTGGAACGTGATCCCAGCTTGACTTCCAACCTCCACGTGTTGCTCAGTCTCTTGAAGCAGCCCAATTTATCCAAGTACTATCCCCAAATCTTGAAGACCACCTTGTTTATCTGCCAATGGTGGTGGGACAGCGACCATCACGTCAAAGACAAATGGGTAAGCTCTACCTCTTACCGAATAGAAGCACACTAACAGTTCTAGAATTTGAGTCACCTGTACCCTACTATGCTTCTGGTGGAAGCTTTCACGGAGGTACTTCATCTAATCGATGACGGCAGTCTTTCTGGTGTTTTTGACGATGACCTCGGGTGCAAGATCGGCTTGTCAGTCTTCCAGGCTGTCCTACGTATCGTCCTCAATCAAGACGATGATGGATCTTGGGAAGGATACCGTGAGCAAATATGCTACGCTATTCTCGCTCTCGCACAGGCACGCCATGTCTGCTTCTTTACTCACATGGAGGATAAGATACAAAGTTGCATTTACCGTGGCGTTTCGTGGCTGAAGACGAGCAAGTTTCATTCTCAGGACCTCACTTGGACGTCTAAGACGGCATATGAAGTTGGATTTGTTGCTGAAGCGTACAAGCTAGCAGCCCTGCAGTCAGCAAGCTTGGAGGTACCCGCCGCTACTGTTGGTCATAGCCTCACCTCCGCACTCCCTTCATCTGATTTGGAGCGATACATGCAGCTTGTGCGCAAGACTGCTTTGTTCTCACCGCTGGAGGAGTGGGAACTCAGAGCATCGATCATTGAGTCTTCATTCTTCATGCCCCTTTTGCAAACCCAGCGCGTTGAGATATATCCGAGGGACAACATCAAGATTGACGAAGACAAATATCTGAGCATCATTCCTTTTACTTGGATTGGCTGCAATAACAGAAGTCGCACCTTTGCATCTAACAGGTGGCTCTATGACATGATGTACTTGTCACTTCTGGGCTATCAGACCGATGAGTACATGGAAGCTGTTGCTGGGCCGGTCTTCGGTGATATCTCTCTTCTACATCAGACCATCGACAAGATAATAGACAACACCGGCGTGAACTCTTCCGGGACGAATGGGACCGCGCGCAATAGAAATGGACATCAGCACAAGCCAACACGCATCGGCCAAGTTGAGGATACTCTCACTCGCTTCATCAACAGCGTCCTCAACCATAAAGATGTTTTAAGGTCGAGCTCTTCCGATCAAAACACTCTTCGGCAGGAGCTCAAAACATTCATGCACGCCCATGCCACACAGGTAGAGGACAACAGTCGCTTCTCCCAGCAGGCCTCTAGCGAAGTTTTCTCTTCCCCAGAGCAGTCATACTTCCAGTGGGTGAACAGCACAGGAGGCAGCCACGTCGCTTGTGCATACTCATTCGCCTTCTCCAACTGTCTAATGTCGGAGAATCTACTCCAAGGCAGAGATGCATTTCCCTCCGTCACTCAGAAGTATCTTATTTCCTCTATCATGCGCCACGCTACAAACATGTGTCGTATGTACAACGATTATGGCTCTATAGCTCGCGACGATGCAGAGCGGAATGTCAACTCGATGCACTTTCCTGAATTCGCGGTGTGCAAGGGAGCGTCACAGAGTCTTAACGACAGAAAGGAGAGGCTTTCGGAGGTAGCTAGGTATGAGCAGGATTGTCTTGACCGTGCTTTGGAAGCTCTGGAGAGACAGTCTCGGGATGATGCAGGAGATTGTGCTGGTTCTGCGGAGGGGAGGAAGCTTAAGATTGTCAAGCTATTCTGTGATGTCACGGACTTGTATGATCAGCTTTACGTGATCAAGGACCTTTCAAGCAGCATGAAGTGAGTCAAGAGGATTGGGCGGGTAGTTTTACTATGTAATTTACTTCAGTTTACTTTAGGTCGCGCAGTGTTAATTGAGGCTCACTAGATTGCAAACCCATTTAAGCCTCTCTGTCCGATGTGCTTGGAGCTTCAACTACATAATTTACCCTCTCGTAAAAAATGCCAATATCCTCCATGCCACTTTCTCTTTGGTAGGTTAGGGACCGAAACCAATCGTCATGTGCTATCCCCCAAATTAAGATTCTGTCGCAATCTGCGTCCTTAGTGTAGGGTCCCGTGTTTGGGCCGTGTCCGCTTATGCATAAGGTATGATCGCACTCGGAAACCCCGAGAACAAGGCGCAGAACCTTGTCATGGTGCATATTCCGATATCTTATGATGTTGTAGCCACTACACGCACACCTAGCTTCGGCATTCTGTTTCGGCGCTATCACACTAAGTCCGTGCTCTCACAGCGGCTGAATGGGATTGATGAACCATGGAACTTCTGTTTACTCGTGTCGCGGATTGATGACGTGTAAAGATAGCGAGCGAGTGCACGGGATCTGGAAGTACCTTTCCACTTATGCTAGATCTATCCGACAGGGGAACAAGACTGTCTCTTCCTCACTATTCCACGATTAACGCATCATCTATGCTATCCTGACAAATTATTGCACTATGATGAACACCTCTATCAAGATAATTGAGCCTCTGGAGCTCGCTGGCTTACGCGCTTTGCGTATTGTCGTAGGGTTCGCCATGCTTTGGGTCACTACAGGGCTGCTGGCACTCACGTGGTGGATCTACAAGCAGTTATTCAAAGAACGAGTTATCCCGTATCCCGTAGTAGGCGATCCCCACGCTCAGTCGTTGGAAGAGAACCTCATTCAGGGAATGCAAAAGGTAAGTGTCTTGCGTTCGGTCTCATTTTCGACTTGATTCGTCTCTAAATCATACAGTACCACGACTCGCCCTTTGTCCTGGCTGGATCACACCCACCACTGCTCATCCTGCCAATGTCTGTCTTTCATGAAATTCACAACATGCCAAATGAATGTATTTCCATCATAGCAGAGCATGAAGACACGTTCCAGGGCAAGTACACTCACATCACCACCATCCGACCTGAGATTCCTGCCACTATTCGTCAGGACTTGACCCGTAATATGCCCACCATTATATCAGACTTCCAGGATGAGATGTCATACGCCTCTGACTTCTGGTCCAGAACAAGCAATTGGTCATCTGTACCATTGTACGAGATGATGCTAAGGACCGTGGCGCTTTTAAGTGGCAGAGCATTTGTTGGTCTGCCCTTGTGTCGCGATCAAGGCTGGCTACAAGCTTCCATAGGCTACACTGTTCAATGTGTTTCGATACGCAATCAGCTGTATATGTGGAGTCCCGTACTGAGACCAATTATTGGCCCATTCCTACCCAGCGTGCGTGCGGTGCGAAGTCATCTTCGCTTCGCAGCGGAGATAATGGCTCCTTTGATCTCGCAAGTTTTACAGGAAGATGGAAATCAACATCAGGCAGATGCACCTCTTACAAATCAGACCAAAGAAAGAGGCACGTTTATTTCGTGGCTTCTTCGGCATTTGCCTGAAGAGCTTAGAACCCCAGAGCAGGTCGGGCTAGATCAAATGCTGGTCTCATTCGCTGCGATCCATACTACCAGTAAGTCGTAAGAACCACGATATTAATGCTCTCTTTCTGATTCTGTTCCTTTGATAGCCATGGCCCTCACCAAGGTTGTATGGGAGCTTGCCAAACGGCCAGAATACATCGAACCCTTGAGGGCCGAGATGCATGACGTCTTTGGACCCGAGGTTGGTGCAACTGCCATGTGCATGAACAAGGAGGCGCTTTCTAGGCTTCATAAACTGGATAGCTTCATTAGAGAAGTCCAGCGCTGGTGCCCTTCGTCATTTGGTAAGTCAAAGAACCCGCATACGAGCTATACACGAAGTACTAACCGAATACTCGAGTCACTCCAAGCAGACGCGTCATGAAGTCAATGACCCTATCAAATGGTATCAAGCTACTGAAAGGGACCTCTATAGCATTTCCCGCCCACGCAATCCAGTACTTTGCTGCCCTTCCTCTTTTCATTAGCTACATTACTGACTATCTAATAGCATGTCCGAAGAGACGCCAGTATTCTCGCCAGACTTTAGCTCTGACTTCAGAAACCCGTCCCCTCTCATATTTGACGGGTTCCGATACTCGAATCTCCGATCTATCAAAGGACAAGAGTCGCAACACCAGGCAGCCACTACGGGTCCTGACTATCTGGTCTTCAACCATGGAAAACACGCATGCCCTGGAAGGTTCTTTGCCGTATGTGAGATCAAGATGATACTCGTGGAACTGTTGACAAAGTATGATTTTAGACTTGAGGATGGAAAGCCAGGGCCTGAGTTGATGCGTGTTGGGACGGAGACTCGACTGGATACCAAAGCTTGTCTCAAGATAAGAAGGAGATGAATACGGCGACAATACGAGATAGGCCTTTATTTTGTGAGCGACGATACTAGTCGAGACCAAGTAGCGGCCCAGGATAATTCAGCAGAGAAAAGGCGCAGATGTTTGTATGTAGGTTAGATAGTCACCAAGATTGTCAAATGGGGACTTTGAATGGGTTATATGCATCTATAACATCAATTACACGAAGTTTTAATGATATCGAACAAGTATAAGTACTCGGTCATTGTCTAAAGCCTTTGTGTCTCCGCCCAGCGTTGCCAGCTGCGGCTATTACACAAGTGCTCCATTGCTTCAACGTCCAGCGTAATCAGGACCTCAAATTTAGTAGCATCAGTTTCTGGCAACACCAGTCCCGCACCAGTACCAAAGCCAGCCTGTGCTCTGCGCAAAGCATCCGGAGCGACGCCCCTCACACAATCTTGCTTGTCAAGTCCCGGAAGGTCCCAGCGAGTCCGAGTTCCAAAGTGTCGCCAAGTATTTAGGTAAAAGTCCAGCGGATCGCTCAGATCAAAGTCAAGCCCTATGAACCGCGGGTCTGAGACCCCGTGAAACAGAGCAGTGCGAGCAGCTACGAAGTCGTCGTTGACACTGAGAATAGCCTCATCTACGACTCGTGCTATAGCTGCTAGGGCGGAGTACGCAATTCTTTGATCCTCGCTACATGCTGCTAATATAGTTGACTTGTTGATGGAGGCGATGGGAAGAGCTATGGAGTTGCCAGAGCTAGAACTACTGGCATCACTGGATGTACGTCGGCGCCAATCGACAGATACCATAAGCCGTGTATCTCCAGTGAGAGACGCCTCGGATGATAGGCTTGCTATACGGGCTTTGGTGACATGGGCCCATGTAATAGCGGCAAGACATGTAAATGCTGAAGGCAGGTGTTTCGAGCCTGTGAGTCTCGGGTACGCGAGTTTGTCTCTCAGAGCACGAATAGTCTGATCCTGAATTACAAAAATACAGCCAGTGTTATGTAGCGGTTTGTCTGTTCTAGGAGCTCGAAACTGAGTTGGGCCTAGAGTAGATGAAAGAAGTCGGTACTCAGGACAACGAGAAAATAGCTCGTTCAAGTCCGTAACCGGCGGCACGGGGGCAGCTATGAGGGCTTCGTCACTCAAACGCGCTGGAACTGTAACAGCAAACGTCTTTTTGGGGTGTTTAGTAAGTTCAGCAAAGCACCTGAGGACAATGTCCAGACGTCCGGCGTCGAAAATAGAGTGATGGCCATAGATGCCAAGAAGCAATCCCCCATCTATGAGACGGACATGTACTTCAAAAGCCGGTATTCCCTCTTCCCCTTCTTCAAGTAGATAGGGAAGGTCAAAAGAGCCATCGACAAACGCTTTGGCTGGAAATGCTTGACTCTTGAGCTGATTGTAGGTCCAGGTAAATGAGGCCCTTTGGTCGAAGAACTTGAGAGGAATATCCTTTTCATTCGTGCTAATGGCTAGATGGCCTGGTGGGTCTGGTAGGAGAAATATTCTGCCATTTAAGTCCGGAAATCGTCGTGATAGTTCCAGGAGCACAGTTGCTAGATGTTGCTTGAGGCAATCGAGGTCCGTGGTTTGTTGGTAAGGAAGGCAATACCATAGGCGTATATATGCCCTTGGTGCTATTTGGTCCCAGATATCAAGAATTCGGTGTTCCATTATCATATAGTACCTGTAATCTCAGAGATAAGAAGTACAATATTAGCGATAGGGAATGTGGCTGTGTGTGCTGTGTGAGTTTCCAAGGTCGAAGTTGCGTTTTGACCGCTCTGTACGGAGTAACATAGATACACCAATGGTAAATGGACTCAAAGTGGTTATGTAAGCGTTGATGTCCGGTAATAGCCAACTAGAGTTTATTCCCGATAGTGAATGCCAGTGATATAGGGTGGCTTGTAAGACTGGTACAGGTACCGACGGCAATTCTTTAAGATCAATCTTGGCGGCTGTCAAGCTGTACCTAGCGTCTTTACCTTCTTGCTCTATATCCTGATATGAAGTGGTTACCTGTTGTGCACTACATCATCAGGAGGCTGTGTGTAGGGATATTTCTCTGATCCCGACTATTTCCAGAGAATAAGAGTTACCAGGCAGTGACACGTATTCTCAACTATGCGTGAAGGCTTTAAGTATTCAACAACGACTCAATCTACAGGCCAAGATCTAACGTGTATCAATAGCAATATTTCTACAGGAGTTGACCAAGGTTAGGCATTACTGTCGATAATATTCTCTGATATTATTACCTATCTTTCTTTTTTGCCCGCGTCTTCTTCCGATCGCAAGTCTCTCTGTTCTTTGATTCCGTACAAGTAAAACTTCGGACTAATCTTCTCATATCCAGTTTGGTTCCTACTCGCCATATCTCGCGAGCCACCTCCAAGGGTAATCCGGATCCAGACAGGGCTAAAAGGCAACAGTTCCTCATTGGCCATAAGTTGTCTAAATGCCCGCAGCTACTTTCCACCAACTCTCACAGTTCTCATCTGCGCAGTCCATGCCACGCTGCGCCTTTTCTCTAGTTCCCACAATCGAAACAATGTAAGACTTATAGCCATATCCAGAGACATCTTGGTCAATCAATGCGGACCGATAGCATAATGGTGTGCTCCGGTCCTAGTGTGATTCAGCGTCGTGCGAACCATCTTCCAGGTGGTTGCGAGTTGTTTGACCCAAGGCTCATCGGTCAACGCGTCGTACTCTTTGACCTTCATCCATCCGTAAGAGCCACCAGGAAGCTTCTTCGTCTGGTCCCGAATAATCTAGACCCGCGACACAAACTCCGGGTCCTGGTGGTCCGGGAGCTTTCGTCCAGTCTCCGGCTGCTTCTGACGGTGAACTATCGGTTCGACTTCATCCCAAGTGAGTGGTCGGAATTCAACTTCTTCAGTTTCCAGGTAAACACGGAAACCAGCCCATTGACCACCTTGGGAATACTCCTGGCTCCGCCGGTTTCGTCGGTCGCGGCGAGTCTTACTATACCCATGGAGGCCAATCATGGGGATCTCAATGGAGCGGTAACCGTCCAATCGAGGATTAGTCCAACGGAGTCCTATGTGGTGAACAGGATGTTTGAGGTCTCCCAAAACTGGCTCAATGCGTCGATGTTCCGGCTGGGGGCCAAATTGTTGGAGAGAGGAGATGTGCCAGCCTGGAGCATGCTTAATCACAAGGTCCATCTCCCGGAGAGAGCATAGCTTTCGAGCGACGGGAAAGCTGGTTCGAAAAGGCAGTCCCTCTTCAAAAGAAGTATAAATCCGATCTTCTTCCGTGGCATTGATAGCCCACGGCATCCTCAGAAGCAGAAGTGCTCTATCCACCAAAGAGAGTAAATCCCACCCGATTGAACATTGGCGAAGGCTTATGAGCCGACGAACGGCATGAAGGTTCGGAACATCATCGTCTTTGAGAAGGACCGGAATGTTCGCGCCTCTAACCAAAAGAGCGTCACGTTCAACGTCAAAGGTAAATCTTTGACCGGTGGTGGAGCTACGACCGGTAAGGGCTCGAGTCTTGAGAAGGGTGTTTCGGAATTCGTGGCATGTCGCCATGATAGCGCGGATTGTTTCGTGCTCGTTGGTGCTCACCATCCTTCCACTCGTGGTGAGGTGCTCTGGTAGGATCATTGGAGGGATCGCCAACTGGATAATTTTGATCTGAATCTCCGGAGGGAGATCCATGAATCCAGGGCCTGCCATCTTGCCAACCGATATGCCGTTAGGATCGACAACCTCTGTGCTGTTTCTTCCGGATATCTGATATCTGATGGTTGGCTATGTCGAAAGAAGAAGCGACGAGATGTAAGGGAATTTAGATATGGGAGTCAACTGAGGTTCTTGAGGTTAGTCAGGTATGAACTGGAATGGAGATTGGCTGCTCACTGTAGATATCAAGGTTCTGCCACGAGGCTTAGGTAGTCGCCGTTGGGAGAGTGAGAAGGATGAGTTGGGAGAGAACGACTATGAGTTGACGAGGTCGTTGAAAGGACGGGCAAGAGACGATAGGGTGTTTGATGATGTATAGTCCCGTGTCAACAATAAAATAAGTGTCACAAGAAAGTCTCGATCATCGAGACCTTATTGTCAGAACTTTCTGGGATGAGTGTGGTGAGAAAAGGCCCTTTGGTGCAGTGGTCAAGCGTCAGATCAAATTGTGCAGGGTGGTAACCCTAGATAACTGCAGGCAGCTAATAAGACTCCATTCACATGTGGTGAGGAAAGAAAAGTTTTCGGGAGGTCAAAAGCTGAGAGATGGGATAAGCAAGCCTTCTGATTCTTGAAGTGGATTTGAAAACTACTGGCACTGGCATAGATCAAACCCTTTGCCAGTGACACACTAGCCGCGTGACCGGGACATTGGGCTAAGGGCCAGTGACTGAGCTATTGGCGGACACAACGCCAAGTACTAGTCCACTATTGGATTAGAGAAGAGAGCCCTGAATATTATGCTTGGTTTTGAACAACAGAAAACCAGATGGAAGAAATACTGCTTGTTTAATTCGGACACCTAGACTTTGTAGCTGTTCGGGCCATCAAACAAGAACAACAAGTCACGACGCGGCGAGAACACGACAGTGACTCAAGGTTAGATCTGCCTGTCCCAAAAGATGTTTACTGCTTCAAGCTGACGTCTCCAAGCTGAGGTAATTACTCAGTAAATCTCGAAATCCTCAACCAAATGCTCCGCATCATGAAATAGCATATCCAAGTCGAGCCCATACAAATAACAATCACCGACCAACATCCAACCTCCTGTCTCCCTCTTCGTCAGCAGAAACGGCTCAGTCGAACCAGGAAAATAAACAACTCGATCCCCTGGTCTCACTCTCGGACTCGCCAGTCCCAAAGACCCCTTCTCACTCGTGAAAAGACATCGACCATAGCTCGCAAAGGTGAATCTTTTGGAGAACTCTCTGAGATCATACCCAATAACTTCAGGTTCTTCGTTTGACTTCTCTTCCGAGCTTGTGTCAGGGTCCTTCTCTTCTGAATCCTTCCCGA
This sequence comes from Fusarium mexicanum, assembly GCA_013396015.1. Classification (NCBI taxonomy): domain Eukaryota; kingdom Fungi; phylum Ascomycota; class Sordariomycetes; order Hypocreales; family Nectriaceae; genus Fusarium; species Fusarium mexicanum. The sequence continues at coordinate 113,859 of JAAOAM010000019.1, read as the reverse complement.
CGCTTAACCACCAGAGGTAGAACTCATGATCGCGAAGAAACATTGATGGATCTGCTGGTTCGAGAATACCGGCGCCGCAGTGTCGATACCATTGTGTGAAGCCCACGCCAATGCTGAAAAGCTCAGAGCCATGAGATGCTGTAAGTGTCGTCGCAAAGGCTTTACTGACTGACGATTCATCCAGCTTCCACTCAGGTATCAACTTCGCAGCAAGACTTTCCCACTCCTTGATCACCCTTTCAAAGCCTTGCGTCCCCGGTGCATGACCAACACCATCTTCAAGTTCCGGCCCAACCTCCCGAATCGTATCAACCATCTTCCCCCTAATCGTCAAAGTTCCATCTTTCGAGAAAGTCAAGCCTGGAAGATACTCCCTCCCCAGGAGCTCCCTGGGAAAGCTGAGCTGTGTTCCATCTGCACACCGAACGTCATAACTCTCCTCTGCGCCTTCGCGATACGGTGCGTACCAATTACCCCCAGGGAGACTGTTACTCGAAATCTCGGTGAAATCGGGGACCCAAGATGGCAGGTTTGGATAGCTGCGCTTTGCGCCAATATTTTCCAGGATACTGAGATCTTTGGTGAGTTTGATCACAGCCTCTGTGAACTGACGAAAGATATCTTCCACAGGCAGATCATAGTCAACGGGTATAAAGCCGGGTTCAAACAAACCCAAGATACCATAGATCTTATCCCGAATTTCAGTAGTCTGACAGACACGACTATATCTCAAAATACTCATCGGATCACTCCCAACCCCAAGCATCCTCAGACTCCAAACATGACTATCTGGGTCGAATCCCTTAATCGGATGATCACCTCCACCGCCACGGGATGTCGACAGCCCCTTCGCACCACCCGAAAAGTCAGGTTTATAACTAATTTCCACGTTCCTCCAAAGCGTCTCCTCCTCTCCGCACATCATGACCGCTCTTTTCGCAAGGGCCATTTCTTGGATGACCCATGTGCGGAAGAACCAAGCCCTTTTGACAAGCGCGCTCCAAGCACGGCGTTTATCTTCCGGTGGAGGCGAGCCACTGTGGAATGAGTCGGGGATACTCTCGTCGTTGAGATGTTGGAATACGAGGTGGGAGTCATCTGCTGCTTCGCCGAGCCATACTACGACTTGACGCGCTGACTTATATATGTCGCCCATGATGCGGACTTGTTGGTTTCGTTCGCCGTGGACGGATTGGTTGATGCATAGTGCGTCGACCCAGAGTGTTCGGACGGTGTCGGAGGAGCGAAGGTGGATGAGTGCTGAGTGGACGTTTGGTGTGATTGAGATATCTTGGTCGCCGAGGTTGATGTATCTGACTGGTGTCATGTCTCCCCAGACGTAGGACAGAGCTTCGTAGTCGGGTTGGAAAGTGATATCGCTGTCCACCAGGCGTCCGACAAGAGGGTCTGTCCGATTACTCGATGGGAGTAGTTCTAGAAGTCGAAAGGAGCTACTGCTGCTCAGAGGCTGATACACCTCTGCTGAAGAATTTACCACCAAAGGAGAAGATGGCACAGAGTCGCTTACTTCCTGCTGAGTTGCATGAGGAACTTCCTGTCTGCTTTTAACCATACTCTCAACTTTCTCATCCCAAGCTCGCCTCTCAAGCGCGACAGTTTGAGCAACACGCTTCCTCACCTCAGAATACGAAGGCATAGTCCACCCCTCATCACCAGAGATCTTTTTCTCCAGCATTCCAACTATCTCCAGCCACTTCTCAACACCACGAACCGACCCTCGACCACCTTTCCGTATCAAAGTAGGTGCATCGGCATGTAAGCCAGGACACTTAACATCAGCCCCGGCCTCTAGCAACATTTTGACAGCCGGCAGGTTATGTTTGATGATAGCGGTATGAAGCCAACTTGTCTTCTTTGCTTTGAGATTCTCACGATGAAGCCGTCGTCTTGAAATAAGGACCATGTCGATATGCGGACCCGGGTACTCGGTAATGAGATATCTCGTCTGCTCAAGGTACATATTACCAGATGAGAGAAGCCACGTCACCATCTCTCCCCAAGACTTGGGATCATCAGGTAGTTTCGCACCGTATTCACCAACACACCATTGCAAAAGATTCAACCGTCCTCTCTTCAGCGCTCTCTCCTGCAAGGCCGCTGGATCAAGCTTGATACAGTGAGAAACTAGCAGCTTTGCCATATCAACACTTGAAACCCAGGTTGGTACTTCATCTAGTCGTATGCCTCTGTCAAGAAGCCGTGTGGCTGCATCTAGCTTATTGTTCTGCGCGCAGTGGTTCAGTACAGCTTGGTAGTCCGAATCTGGAAGATCGCTAGCTTGTGCCATGAACGCTTCCAGATAGTCGACAAGGTTTTCATCGCTTCCATAAGGGTCTGCTGCTATCGCGACTTCGATGGGCGTCATATCCTTGTTGGTGCCTCCGCGGTTGAAGATACAGTGTCGACGGCAGTTGGCACTCTCGCCATGTTCCATAAGAGCCAAAGCGATGTCGATGTTACGGCCCGCGGCTGCAGCATGCATCGCCGTTCCAAAAGTCGATCCTTCGCCTTGCCCACCATCTACCATTCTTGGGCCAGCGACATCAGCAGCGGCACCATACGCCAGCAGCTTCTTTACAACATCCAGCGCTCCCTTGTGACAGGCAATATGAAGCATCATGACTAACCCCCCATCGTCTTTGGGACATGAAAGTCCCTCTTCGAGGAGATACATAATGATCTCGCCCCAGGTAGCTCCGATATCAAGATCCCATAAGGGTATGTCAAAATTCACACCAGGAGGCCAACCAACCCACGTCATGTCGACGATCTCTTGCGGTGAGATCAAAGCGTCGAGAGTGACCTGAAGAAGGTTGGCATGTTCCTTGGGCTCGTCTTCCACAGTCTTTCCATCTTTAGCGGCCTTTCGTATCTTGGCAAGTTGCTCTGGGGACCTGCGTTGCTGGAGTGTCGAAATATCCGCTCCAGCCTCGGTCAAGAAGCGGAAGAGCTCCTGATATCCCAGCATACAGGTATAAACAAGCGGTGAGTACCCCTCATCATCGAAGCAATTCACCACTGCTCCATGAGCCATGAGCAACTTGACCATCCCCAATAGCTCAGGATTCGACTTCTTCGGGTCTTCACCCAAGTACCCCGGTTCGATCTTTGCCCTCTTGATCGCAACCTGCAACAAATCCCTCTCCCCGACGAACAAGTCTCCCATCTCGTCCTTCTCTAGCAGCGCACACGCCATTGGATAGTCCACCCGCAGCTCTTTGGCTAGGCACCTACGCACGGCTTCGACATGGTATGTCTTGAAAACGGGTGATCTTCCGTGCAGACCGAAGAATTCGTTGAATTTTATCTTTTCGAGATTGGTGAGAAGTTGATCTCTTTCCGCAGAGGGTTTTCGACTGCAGAGGCTGAGGAGCCATTTACCTGCGATCTCTTCTGGTGAGGCCATTTTTGATGATTAGGATGAGTGGGTAGAAGTCAGCCCGGCTGACGATGTCAAGAATCTGCCTTGCAAGCGGGGCTGATTGATCCTGGTTATAATAATCTAGCGCTATATCCATGATCACCCTGTCTTGCTCCTGAGCCATGATGTAAATTGACCGGCTGCATAAAGCGACAGACGCCGTAGTTACAAATTAACTGATTTTGAAACAGATAGTATAAAAATTTGCTGTTCTCGCCAGCATTGATATGATCGACATCGAGCTTTTGGATCTGCGGTTTGTCACTCACTAAACCCCCTCTTACATCTCAGCAATTCCGCCAAAATCTGAACAAGAGACAAACGGTAATGCCAGTATACGTAACACCCCAACCTGACCTCGATAAGTTGAAAGCCATCAAAGTTCAGCCGTCGATCACAATCCTTGTGCAGATCTGGGGGAACCCTGAAGCCACGCCCAACTTAGTCATAGCCCTGACGCCACGACGATCCGTTTCTGTCTCTGATCTGTCAATTACCTTTATCCGAATAAGCCAAACTGTATGAAACAGCGCGTTCCTTGGTCGTTCTAATAGTTTTTATACAAGCCTCGTTGTAATGTGGCAGACCTTGGCACAAATTGTTTGCTTGGACCTGGAACTTTTGAGCTTTATCCTGGCTTTGAGTTTGGTCTATACAGTAGTGCAGAGCCATGTGTTTGGTACATTACCATGGCCAAGGAAATGGAGAATGCAACATGCAATATTTAAAAAGCCCATCGTCCATTCCTTTGGTTCTCATTTACACCCATTCTCTTCTATCAATTTACATCGTCAATGTTCAAACATGGGCCAATACGGCTTTTTAATACCGGACAGATATGTCCGTGAAGTTCCAGGTGAAGTCGACATGAATACCGCCAGCATATTATGGGGCATTTCTCTCGGTGTTGCTGTCTTCTCGGTAGCCAAGGCGTCGGAGCAAAGCTGGAGGGCATGGAAGAGGCGTCGGCGTGTCACGTTTTACGTCGCTATGATCTGGGCTGTTTGGTTCAGCAGTATGGTTCTTGGATGTTTGGCCTGGGGATTTCAGCGCCAGTACATAGATCCAAGGTGAGTTAGTGCCATTCTTCCTATCGTAGTATTCACTTTTACTGATCGTGTCATAGTTTTGGCTTCTACTTCTCCGTTGGTCCGTCTCTCCCATCACTTACGTACAACTACCTAACAGCATTTAGCTCTTTTTTGGGCCCTTCAAGTCCAATTCCTTCTTCAGATCATCCTCAATCGTCTCGGTCTTTTGATGGTTGTTCCCGGCCGAGCCGCGCGTCTAAAATGGATCGTATTCGCCATCATATTGGCAGTCAATATCAGCGTATTCATCATTTGGATGCCAGCGCGCTTACAAATCAACGACCAATGGATATGGCTAAATAACATCTGGGATAGATGTGAGAAAGTCATCTTCGCCCTGGTCGATGGGGCGCTGAATGCATATTTCATCTACCTCGTTCGGTCGAGGCTCATTGAAAATGGGTTGACCAAGTATGTCCCCCTCTATCGGATGAATCTGTTTCTTATCTTTGTGTCTCTTTCATTGGATGTAAGTAGACGGATCTCCTACTACCGTTCAAGCTGACAACTTTCAGGTTGTTCTGGTAGGCCTCATGTCTTTGCCAAGTAGCTTGGTGTAAGTCTATCCCTTCTTGTTATATCAACGACTAACGAGCTCAAGCTACCTATCATTCCACCCAGTATGCTATCTCCTAAAACTACAAATCGAGATGAAAATGGCCGAGCTCATCACAAAGATCGTCCAGTCATCAGGTGCAACAGGCAAAGACAATACCTACTGCCACCACTCCAGTGCCAATCATGCAAACAGCATGGCAACAAATACCATAGCCAAGCCTACCGTCACTCATTCCCATTCAGGTGTCCATAGAACAATTCCCAGAACCAATACCACCCATATCGAGGCTGGAGACCGCGATAGCTCTATTGAGATGGAACTCCAAGGGCGCATGAGTATGAGTCAAAGCGGGATCCTGAGGACAGTAGAGACAACGGTCGTGACCTCACCTGCTCCGATTCGCGATTATCATCGTTCAGATAGCGTAACAAGCTCAACGGCAGGATTGGCCTTTTAGCTGATCGGCTAATCCATAGATCATTCCCCGCTGCGAACACAGCCTATAAAAGAACATCCCTGCAGCGGCAGTGTACTGCGGCAAGCGACCGCGGCAACCCTCTGCGGCAGCGTACAAATATTAAACTTTAACCTTCTGTACAAATACTCTTTAGGATTAATACATTAACTTTCTAATGATTAACCAAAACGTGAAATTCCTTGCATCTCAGCCTATGTCTCAGTTACCCTCACGCTTATCTACAGAGATGCCGGTTGGGGAATTTATGCCCAACGGTCTAGGTACCGATCCGCCCTTGACGTCGGACGACCCTACACTTGGCTACAAATTGTTCCACCTCATGTTACGCATCCGAGATCCTGTGCAATCTCTACACTTCTATATCGACCTGATGGGAATGCGAACGGTTTTCACTATGGACACCGGCCCCTTTACGATTTACTATCTTGGTTACCCTCAAACGGACGAGCATCGGGCAGATCTAGGCAAATTTGGTCGTGATACTCTAGCTCAGTTAGCTTGCACACCAGGACTTATTGAGTTGTACCATGTACACGGGTCAGAAAATGAGCCTGAGGGCTACTACAGTACTGGAAACCAGCCGCCGAATCTGGGCCTCGGACACATCGGATTCTCTGTACCTGATGTCCCCCGCGCCGTCGAACGCTTGAGGAATCACGGCGTTGAGGTGATTAAGGATTTAGGTGCTGCCAGTCGAGAAGATGTTCCCTTAAGCCAATGGGAAACTGAAAAGAAAATTGGACTGGGTGATCTTCATCCTGCTTACCAGCATGTATTTGGACAGATTGCGTTCGTGAAAGATCCGGTAGGTATCAATCCTTACCAACGTATTACTACTGTATAGTTTATAAGTGAATCGCTAATAATCACTCCCAGGACGGATATACTGTCGAATTGGTTCCCCAGAAACTTCAAGAATAAGTGCTCATACTCCATTAGCAGCCAGCGAAGTAGAGGGTTCCTACTTTATAGCTTACTCGGACTTGCGCATTAGCAACCAGACCTACCTATGTGTCTTTGTTAGGAAAACATCGTATCTTGGCACAGTTCAATGCCTGATCTAATTAAATGTATAAAGCTAGGCCAGTAGGCGGCTTGGGGACTCGGTACATGGGTTACAGAAATCTACATACGCTCTATCCATATCGTAGCTCAAATAATATTTCATCCTCTTATGAGGGAGATCATTTTAGTTAGTTGCTATGATAAAAGGCGCCAGGGAGATTATCGAATACAAGCTGTCTAACACACAAAAATCACTGATTACCAGTTCTCATTCTCGCGTATACACAAGCTTCCCGCCACTTACCTTCCCCTCCCCCATATCAATCAGTCCCTTCAAAACCCCCTCTAAATCACTCCCCCCTCTATTCAGAAAAACACGCGGCGGCTTCACTAATCCCTCTTCTAATAGTTTCTCAGCCACCTTGACAAACTTCTTCTGGAATGCAAAATCTGCTGGTACAGCCTCGTAAAACTCATTCTCATACATCCACGGATTACCCGTGGCTGAGTATGCGAGGATAGACTCGGCGGTGACGTGAGGGTTGAGGCGTTTGACTTCGTGTTCGGGGCCGGGGTTGAGGGAAATGTAGATCGCAGAAGGGGACTTCTGGAGGATTGCTGCGGAGGTTGTGAGGCTGGCGGAATTGGGATGAGTGTCGAAGACGTGGAGAAGGGGACCGCCTGATATTTTGAGGATGTCGTCGATGAGAGTTTCGGACTTGTAGTCGAAGACATGATCGGCGCCCAAAGACTTGACATAATCTGCATTACCGGGTGACGAAGTAGTAATAACTGTGGCACCAGCGAGCTTTGCAAATTGGATTGCCGAGATTCCCATGGCTGTACTGCCACCGTAGATAAAGACAGGGAAGGGCTCCTTTGCTGGTTCATCTGGAAGGGGGAGATGAAGATGCTGGTATAATCCAACGCCCTGTCAAAATCCTCATTAGTAAGAACTAACAACTTGCGGAGGGGATCATCGTACCATCGTGATGAGCGCAACACCCTGAGTCGCAGCATCTTCGTCGCTCATTTTATCAGGGATCTTCATCTGAATATCTCCCTTGACATGAATCAAGTGCGCAAAAGCACCATCTTGTTTCCGTAGAATATTCCTAAAATGTGTTAATACTGGCCACACACCAACATCTCAAATGCTTTGCATACTGCCCGACGACACCGCCAGCAATGCGATCCCCAACTTTGAAGTCCCTCTCACCTCCAGGCCCAACCTCTACAACAACACCGGCATAGTCTGTTCCAACGACAGCACCAGCGCAACTCTCACCACCCTCTAGGCCAAGGTGGTAAGCATCATCTGGGTTGATAGCCCATGCGGTGGGTTTGACTCTAATGTAGCCAGGCTCAAGCGCTGGCACAGGAATGTCCTGAACCTCGGCGTGGCCTGGACGAATATTCACAAGAGCTTTCGTAGTATTCATGGTGTATTTAATGAATCAATGATAAGCAGTGAGTTTCTTGTCCTGTCTATAAGTACAGCTGCAAGTTGAGGATTACGTGATGGGGTAAGATATGCATGACTAATTGTCGTATCACCACATATGTCAGCCGTGAAGACACAACGTTATGCTAATCTACTTATCAATAGTTGTGCATCCCTGCCTCTTTATCTCACTTTATAAGAATTGGAAGACGGTATTAGATTGCGGTCTGATAATGTCAGCTAAGGACCCCGTGGCACGACTACCCAGGTCATATAATGTCAGACTGCAGATAGCGTTGTCTCACTTAACCTAATTCGACACTATAGTAAATAAAATCTACACAAATAAGGGAATACGAAAACTTCTTTAGATATTATAGTATAATTCAGAAATAACAGACATAAACTCTATATTATTTTTATTATACCAGCTTTTATTAGTCAGAATGTCTGTCGTCTCCTCTACCCTGCAAGCCTCGGTTTGTTTTACTCCCCCACCAATCAAATCCGGGGTATTGAGACTAACTCCCCTTCCCCACACCCCGCAAACCTCGGCTGATTTCACTTGGCTACTAATGGAGTCTGGGGTATATAACCCATCTCTCCTCTTTACTTTCTCCTCTCACATACACACACACTCTCTCAATCACTCATCATGTCAGGTCCTGGTGTTGGTTTTGAGTACCCGCCCGTCAAGGTTACGTGGCTGCAACGCGATGTCCTCCTCTTCGCCAACACCATCGGCGCTACTGTCGATGAGCTACACTTCCTCTACGTCCGTCGCGATCCTTCCTGGAAACACTGAGCTCTTGCTGACAAGACACAGGAGTTTCATCCGAAATTCGCCGTCTTCCCTACGTACCCCGTCATCCTTCGTAAGTCCCGCTTCTCCAGCCTTTCCCCGCAATCATTAACCCATCACAGCCTTTAAGAAGGATTCCCAGGAAGTAGTCGACTACTACAAGGAAAGCAAAGCTGTTCAAATCCCCGGTGTTCCCAAACTCGACTATACGCGCGTTGTCGATGGCCAGCGGAAGATCCAATTCCTAAAGCCCCTCCCAACCACCTCCGCGGGCCGCAATTTCGAAACCCGTCAGAAGGTCATCGGCGTCTACGACAAGGGTCGCCCAGGCACTGTCCTCGAGACGCAGATGGACCTTGTCGATGTTGACTCTGGCGAGGTGCATGCCCGAGTCACCAGCAGCGGCTTCTTTATCGGCCAGGGCAACTGGGGAGGCCCCAAGGGTCCAGCAACAGAGAACTACCCCCCGCCGAAAGATAAGACCCCCGACGCTACGATTGAAGTTCAGACTAGCGCCGAGTTGGCGCTGCTGTATAGGTTAAATGGCGATTATAACCCGCTACATGCTGATCCTGAGCCTGGGAAGAAGATGGGTTTTGGAGGAACAATTATGCATGGGCTGTATTCGTGGAACTCGACGGCTCATTCGCTTTTGAAGGAGCTGGGTGGTGGAGACCCTGCCGACATCAAAGAGTATCAAGCCAGGTTTGCTAGCCCTGTGAGGCCGGGCGACAAGCTAGTTACGAATGCGTGGGTTATGGGGGTCAATCAGGACGGTTGGTCTGAGGTGAGATTTGTTACACAAGTCGCCGGTGGCAAGGTCGTTTTGAGTAATGGGCTGGCTTTGATCAAGGTTACAGGCCAGGGGAAGAGTAAATTGTAAATTGTTTTTCTCAATATAAATATCTTCGTCAATCAATCTGGCCTTCTGTCGTGGTCTCAGGAAAGAATGAAAAATAAGAGATAAGTTGTAATCACCCTCATGTGCCATCCGTGCTGAACTTTGAAAGCCTGGAAGTTGCCATCAAGAGCACTGTAGGAAATCTTTCGGTACAATGGAAATCCCCCCATAAAGACCGAAGGCTCAACTCTCTTTCCAGGGATATTAGACCCATCATACCACTATCTTGTATCATAACTAAGGCTGTCGCTGTATATAGGACAAAGATCCTTGGTCCACCTGCTCTCCGCCTCGAGTGAGGGCTCAATCGACTCGAAGCCTTTTTATCGCATCTTGACCATGGCCTTGAGGATCAAATCTGTCTGTGATTCAATGCAATAGGGCCATTAGAAGCAGCAGGTCTATGGACATTAAAAAGGTAAAACAAGTTTGGGTTACGGAACCTATGTCCGATAAACTCAAAAACATATGGTAATCTGCAGTGAGCATCACGGCCATAACGGATCGACCAAGGTGGTAACACAATATGGTATGGTTTACTTTGGGGATGGAACCATCGACTTTGAGGCCCTTCGCATGTGAGTAGCGTCCAAGGCGGCTTGTCAGCGGCAGGCAAGGGTTATTGGCTCGTTCTGACAAATGAAGAGCGGCTATGGGAAGCGGCAGTTGATCCTTGACCACCTCGTCATATGAAAGGTGTAAAGTTTATCCGTCAAATGCTGGTTTGCTTCATTCGAATGAATCAAGCCATAGAATGATGTGTAATACGCGTAGTTTGACAGGTGAAAGTGATATATCGCAATACTGCTATGCAATGTAACGCTATGCTACAGCGTTTACCTGTCCCAATCAGGTATCGACTAACCCCATTCCAGCTCCCCCATCCGCGAATAGCGGTGATCATTACTGCCCAAGCAGTCGATGACATCCTCAGCCGTTGTTGCAACCCGCAGTATAGTAGCATCCTCAGTGCCAACAAACCCCGCCTGTGCAGCTTGACGAACCCAGTCCATCAAACCCTTGTAGAAGCCGCATACGTCAAACACGCAGATGCCGCATCGATGAATACCAAGCTGGTACCAAGTCGTTGTCTCAAGGAGTTCCTCCAAGGTACCGTATCCGCCACTAAGAGCTACAAAGCCGCTCCCTGGCGCGCCACCAATGACTGCCTCGATCATGAGTCTCTTACGTGTATGCATGTCTTTCACAACAGTTCTGCTCCCGAACTTTGAAGGATCGGCCCTTTTCTTGGTGAGTCTTTCTTCGTACTTTGCAAGTGCAACGGGAATGATGCCTTGGACGGCACTTGATCCAGAGAGTTGTACCAGAGTGCTGGCGATGGCGCCCATGATCCCAGTTGTTCCGCCACCGTAGACGAGTTTGTAGTTATTTTGGTGGAGAGCAAACGCAAGCTTTTTAGCTGCATCGATGTGACCCGGATCGTTCCCCGGCGATGATCCGCCACTAGCGTAGGTTAGTTTAAGATCGGTTTGTTGGAGAGGAGGGAGATCTACAATAGACCCACGACTCGAGAGTTGGAGTTAGAGTTTAATGTACCGTTGGCGGAGACTTTGATCGTTCGCAAATTGTAACAAAGCTCGTTGAGCATTGAGATAGCAGGCATCTCGACATCAGACATCCACGAAGCCTTATTAGTGACAGGGAGGCTCATGCATACTACACCGGCTTGGTGTAAGAAAGGGTTCAGGACAGAGCGTATCCACTCGAGTTGATGGAAGCCGTACTGTAAGGTATTGGCGTTCATGAATGCGAGACCCCTCTGAAACGATGACTGCCGGGCGTTGCGTGGCGAGTCTGCTTCGAGATAGGGATAGAACTCTTGGTACCCAATGGCCTTCCATACACCCTTATGGAAGCACGCATTGTCATCCATCAAACTCTGCTGCAGGTCTCTCAGCGCCTCAAGTTCGTCAAGGAGACCCCTCTCGAGCATCTCGCTGGCTCTAACTTGGATGGACTGCCAGTATGTGGACTGGCGTGGGATCAGGGTTGTAGAAACAAACCGATACTGCCGCTTTAACGCCTCATGCAGCAAAGGTATTGCGAGAGACGTTGAGCCGCCAACAAGAATAGGGAGTTTCCCTCGGTTTGTAATTTCGTCCATCTTGTCAGCAGCCAGGGCCACAAACTCCTTAGGTTCCTCATCAGCCTCGAGATAATCAATCAAGTGATGAGGAACATCAGCTATCTCTTGAGCAGTGGGCTTAGCTGTGAGAATGCTTCCCGCCTTGTAGCATTGCAGACTATCAACGGAGATGACCTCGCTCGGAAAGGTCTTTGCAATGGCAACCCCTAGTTTGGTCTTCCCGGAGGCAGTAGGGCCAAAGATAGCGATGCAGAGCTTTTGATTGGATTGCATGGCTGTAAGATTCAAATGCTGATATGAAGATGCAAGGAGGTGACTTGATAAGCAGGCCTTGAAAGCAGCAAATCAAGCGTTTAAATAGGCTGGGTACACCGAATGGGAACAGTCTGATCAGTTACCATTTCTCGCAAAAGTGAAAACGCCCATAAACAAGCTCATCCCCATAATCTCACTCAGGTCCAAATGCGGTAGCTCATACGCATATTTTTCTTATAACAGCGTTCCATGATAAGTACGGAGTACTTCCGCAAGCTATCATATGCATAATACCGAATAGGGACAGTTTGTCACGGCTTCATAAGCCGGCTAACAGGGGTATTCACAATTAAGATTTGACGAGGTCGATCGGAGAAAGATGGACAGGGGTCTTGATAGCAATGCATGTCAGTGTCGGTATATCGATCGGAATGGGGTGCCGTGGTTAACTGCCGCTATTAGTATGTTGTTACCGACGTGAGCGGAGGCTGTTGATATCGCCTTCTTCCGAGACCGAAAAAGAGGTGTGTTGTATTGTTTTCTCTTATTCACTATCTATACCCCTTATATCTAGACAGCATGTTCTGTGGCATGGAAGCTAGGTTCCTTATGCTGATTGAAGCTCTCAGCCACAAGTCTCAACTGCGAATAACACGAAGCCATGAAATAGACAGGTTGTAAAGCATGAAGTGACGATGCAGCTACCGATAGTATCAACGACGATTGAGGCAGGTGACCTTGGAAGGATGAACCTAAAGTGCCGAAGTCCTTAATATCATGCTATGTGGGATAGAATCCTGCACAAGTCTTGATTTCCCCCCGTAGGTATTGTTTCACCAGCTCGTTTCTCGCTTACAGAAGGCAGATCTAGCCCAATCCATGTCATGACATCAAACTAGCTCCCGATTTATTCCTTTGGGTAGCGAATCGGCTAGTTCAATTAGTAATGCTATGGAAGTGACGCCAGTATGATCACGTCTGCTATCTCTTCATGTCTACCATATCTGCGAAGGTGCAGCTCTACCTGTCCATGCTTTCGATATACTGACGAACCCACAGGAAAGGACTGTTTGATCACCCAGTCAATGCTCTTATTGACCGGAATCAAATCGTTCCGAATAAAAACGGATCTCTTATAACCTCTCCATCGGTGTTGCTCCAATTCCTTCCGATATTGCCTCCAACCCGTAAAGCCGTTTCAACAATGTACCCGACCTTACTGGCCATCGGAACCGGGGCATCATCGGGAATACTTGCCCACATCCTGATATTCAGAAATGGGGAATGGGATCTTTACACCATTAAGATACTACAAGGACTTCTCATGGTCTTTGGCCTCCTGACACTGAGCTTCATGAGGCTGGGAGCTACAGAGGCTGGGTCACCGTACAGCTTCTTGGAGTCCGTCATAGCATCCATGTACATGGTTTTGTTTCTCGTTTCAGAGACCTTTTGCAGCATTTTCATTTACCGCACCAGCTTCTTCCACCGCTTGTACAAGTTTCCGGGTCCTTTCATGGCCAGAGTCTCCAACTTGTATCTCACCAAGCGTTCCGTGTCTAGCTTTCAGCTTTACAGAGAGATTCAAGACCTTCATAGAAGATATGGTGATATTGTGCGCGTCGGCAAGTGGCAACGTCTTCTGCACATACTAATGGAGTCAACCTAATGCTGTATAGGACCCTCGGCACTATCCATCCTCGATGCTAAGGTCTTTCATGCAATACACTCTAACAATTCGCCCTGCAGTAAGGGACCTTGGTATAGCATCGAACAGCCAGCGATCTCTCTTCATATGTCACGAGACAAGAACGATCATTCTCGTAGACGACGAGCCTGGGACAGGGCGTTTAGCTCAAAGGGTGATTTCCGAAAAGCCACCATCAAGCTTACGAAGGCTAACGAGTCCACATAGCTCTCCGTAATTATGAGCCCAGAGTGGTCAAATACACCATCCAGCTACTCGATCGACTAGAACAGAGCCAGGATATACCTATTGACATCGCAAAGTGGTTCAAATTTTACAGCTTCGATACCATGGGTGACCTGGCTTTTGGTCAGAGCTTCAACATGCTAACAGACGGCGTCAAGCATCCCTTCATGGCACTGGTCGAGTCGCATATGTTGATGGCCGGGACCTTCAGCCAACTGATCTGGATGTTTCCCCTGTTCAGGGCGATGCCGTTCCTTGGTAGGGAAGATGCCATCTTCCAGAAATGGCTTGAGACTCAAGTTCGGCATCAAGAACAGGTATGTCATCACAGTGTTTAGCCCTCCGGGCGAAGGCTAATGTATGATGATACAGAACAAACCGGACCTTCCGAATATCTTCTCCTGGCTCCTTGAGGATTATAAATCCCAGCTATATCCGAAAAATCAAGATTGGCTAAACCTACAAGCTGATATTCAGCTTATAGTCGTTGCTGGAAGGTGAGGTTCCATCCTTTACTGGATAGAGGCTGTCGGCTAATCTTGTATACAGTGACACCACTTCTGCAACAATCACTTGTCTGTTCTTCTCATTAGCTATTAACAAAAATGCATGCGTTCGGCTTCAAGAGGAGATCGACGACTTGTTTTCCCGCTCTTCAGAACCAAATCACTCGAGCTTTTCCAAGTTGACATACCTTCAAGCTTGTATTGATGAGACACTTCGACTCTTTCCTCCAGTGCCATCTGGATTGCAGCGTATGGCACCTGCAGAAGGGCTGCAAGTCGGGGACCTCTTCATTCCTGGAGATACTATAGTGACTGTTCCATCATACACATTGTATAGAGGTATGCAGCGTGGAAGCAGCAAATTGCCGTTCTATCTACTGTCTTGATCTAACCTGGCCTAAAGATGAACGGTACTTCACCGCTCCGGATGACTTCGTCCCAGAGCGCTGGACCACAAAACCAGACATGGTAAGGGATGTTTCGGTATTTGCGCCATTCTCAGTTGGTAAGTCATGACCGCCTCTGTGACATTATTTCTTGAGCCACTAAGACTAATCGTATCGTTCAGGACGCTATGCATGCGTAGGTAAGCAATTGGGTCTCATGGAGATTGGTTATGCCACGTGTATGATCTTACACCGCTTTGACATCCATCTTTCTGGTGAGAACACTGCAAGCAAATCGACGTTTCTCAGGGGTCTTAGAGACCATTTCACACTAGATGCGCCTAAGCTCAAGGTTGTACTTACAGCTAGGAAGCACTAAGTTGTTTAAACTATCCAGCTTTGTTTACTCAATAGTGAACGCTTTAGACGACTCAATTACAGGCTATTCCTTTAAATATTAGAATGTCGAATCTAGAACACCGGGAATGCTAATTCAGGACGGTGAACTAACTCAAGATTATGATTCAATAAACCCAGCGACTCCTTTGTACATGGTAGACAGCTCAATTTATGCGGCTACATATTGCTCGACTGTTGTGATACAGTACTATGAAACTGATTTCCATCAACATGTACTATATAATACTGTTCGGCCAATGTTTTACACAAGCACACATCTGATCACAATTGAGTACAGGTTAACTTGACTTACTGTAACAAAGACAAGGATCATGAACTAACAACTCGTCTAGCTCTTTTAAGATTAGACCCATTGAGTTAACCCGCCTATCACGCTTGTCGGAAACCCCTAAATTTTACGGAGTACACCTTCACATCTTAGCATCGCTATCTACAGCCCAACAGTACCAGCACCTCCTAGTTTTGCCCTTGATCAGTTCACGTTCACTATTTTACTGTATCATGTACTCCTTCAGCTGTCAAATCTGCGGCGTCGACATGGCCATCGCCCGCATCCGCACTCCAGATGAGCCGCCTAGCGCAGCTTGGAACTTAGAGGGTGCTGACTACGTCGGCTTTCGTAAATGGCCGCATCAAGATCAATTTGAGGACAAAGATAGCCTACAATGCGTAACAGAGGATCGGGGTCCTGCTAAACCTCCAGAAGTTGACGCATGGCCAGACCAGGACGATGAAGACGACCCAGATTGGGCGCCAGATGCACAGAGTTCCAGCGATGAAGAGCCTCTGGAGTATGATTCTGGATGGGAGACTGAGAGTGAAGATATAGAGGCTAAAGCCTCATCTACATCTGATGAGGAGGACAGCGACTACTCGAATGATGCACCCGACCAGTACCCTCTTACGGATCTCTATACTTGTGAATTTCCTGATCGCTTGCCACATGGCACATGGCACAACGGTCTTGCCTACTATACGGGCGATCGAAAACATCCTGAGAAATGGTCTCTACTAAATCCGGACGATTCAAACGTCCCCTCAGAGCACGTCGCTTCACCTTCGTGCCAAAGTCTGCAAGGCATCAACGGCCATGTTCTCAGCGTCGCACAAATGAAGAATTGTCGAAATGTCCGATTTCTCGTCCCCAAGCCGTCGAGGTGGAAAGCTGATTTAAGCGATCAACTTCTTGACGGAAGCAGTGAAGATATATTCTATGTATCTGGAGAGTCAAGCGGTTCAAATATGATTGAGGGCAGACGTTTCAGAGGCATTCACTCGCTTTATCCACCGCGACATGGACTGCAGGAGATAAGTACCAGCTGGGTGTACGTGGACGAAGGTTGCATGGTAAGTTTATTTGATGGGCTTTGATAATAATAGGTACTAACAGGTATGCCAGGAGCTTGATTACTCGCTAGTTCCACTCCCAGTGCATTCATATTGTCTGGATATGTACGCCAAGACCTCAGTCCGTCGTCTAGGGCACGTTGACTTGAATGGACTGTGGCACTGGCGTGAGATGCGGAATATGCCAGCTTCATACGGCCTTGAAGATCGTATTCCGGAACCGATACGGAAACAGATACACTTGCCAGAACTGCAACGAGCCCGCACGCAGTGGGATTACCCTTGGCTCCATATACCTGGCGATGAGTGGCTTGTTGCAAATCCTGTCGAGGTCCCCGGTATTTCCCGAGTTTTGGAGTCGTGCATGAAAGAGTTGTGCTTGAAGGGATATGCACAGCAGACGACGGGGTTGTTGGCCCTGCCGGCCGAGATTATCCATCATATTCTGTCATTTCTTGTCATATCAGACGTTGAAAACACGGCCAAGGCTTGCAGGGCGATGTTCATGCTTGCGCAACCAACATTCAGGGAAACCATACTTAGACACATGCCGTGGCTGTGGGAAGTTCTCGAGAGTAATGAATATCCCGCGTCTCGTGATTGCCTACCGACATGGGATCCTCTTTGTCCTCTGGGTATACCACCACCAACATTCCCCATCGGATTAGAGTCTGAAGAGGAGGAAGAAGATCGATGGGAACCTATTCTCTTTGAAAACCCTGATATGGAGCAAGTTTGCAAGGCGACCAAGACTGTCAACCGTCAGCGCCGCGAGGAGATCATAGCACCTTATCATGAAAAGCTGAAGGTCTTACTGCAGGATTGGCACAGCTTTCGCAGAAATGTTGAAGTTTGGATACATGGCAAAGGCGAGCGACGGGATATGAATTGGAGGCGAGTATGGTTCCTGTTCAACCCTGCGACGAGCCCGTTGCCAGGTATAAGAAACAGGGTAAGGATCTGGGAGGACTGCAAGACCATCATGGACTTTGTTGCCTTGGCTCGTGAGGAAGATATGGGAGAAAGGCATAAGGAGTTGAAAGCCAAGATATTAGACTTCGTTGATGAGAACTCATATGCGCTGCCTGATACAGTTCCAGATGTCCCTAGTTGGCTGCAAGCATATTAGTAGCGGGTCAATGGTTTTTCACCCATAGATACAGCAAAAGGGAATCAAACTTTAGAGAATTCCCAAAATTATCCTAATATAATGGCTAGGTTTCACTCAAGTTCGTGTACCCATTATCAAGGCCATTGTAGTTCATGTGTTCCTCAGGGTCGCAAGTTTGTTGAAGTAGTAGGCTAAAAACTACCCTCAGTCTTATAGCAGTTATCCAACTTTGATGCATGATATACAATGGCCCGGCACCTGTGGAATTTGTATGAGTGGCCAGAGAACGTTTCGAAGCTTTTTAACTTGGCATACATCAACTGAAAGTTACATATGCAGTACCACAACAAGCTCGTGGAGTGGTGTCTGCGATAGAATAGTGTACGTGCATACACATACGCCAATATCTAGTGCTGCAGTACGCTTCATCGGGCGCTCGTGAAGGGTATATCGGGCTCCAGTATGCTCATCACCTTCTTCAAGAGCAACTCTTTTTGCAAGCCATGGCAAATAGGAGCGGTATCGAGGCCAGATTTGACGGCACAAGTGGCATTATTCTCGTTGTAAACAAGGCTTTATGCGTCAAGCCAAGCTCAGACCGGTTGCATAAATAGTGGTTCTCGAACCAGCCTCAAATCAGCTGATTGGCACCTCGCGGGGCCAACAGTTAGTGGCATTTACGCTAGGGTTACACTAGCCGTTAGTAACCAACAGTATTGACATCTCCAGTCCTATCGCTATTCGATAACTTCTTCTGTTGGTTCCGGGCTTCGGACCCCGGATGGGAGACGCGTCACCGGTTTGCTGCAAGATGCAATAAAGGTGTTAGTTGGTGGGGATTAAGAACAAACATGCATTGGAATGGGTACTGCTGGATAAAAGGTCGCCTGTCGTTACATCGTCCACTTTTACTCTCGGCCTAGCCCATTCATCCTTATTGACCGATCCTCTATCCCCGCACTTCATATTCGTATATCGCAACTTTATTGAACCGTAACCTACAGTATTATCTCGCAATGGCAGCTGGTAAGAATATTATCCAACCAGAGTTGCTCTACCTCTAACAAACATGGCAGACAATGGGATTTCCGAAGCCTTTCCCCCCGCCGCAAGGCTGCTTCAGCTCTTCGATGAACGGCCTGTTCCTATTCTTTCACCGGAAATTGTCGAAAAAATATCTTTCAAAGACGTCGATCCATCAGACCAAGCCGCGGCCGTTGTCGTGTCATTCCACGATGCCTTGAGAGACAATGATATCCAAGCTCTTCAAGACTGCTTCTTCGCTGATCAAGCCTACTGGAAGGATGCATTGGCATTTACCTATCATTTGCGAACCTTTTTTACTCCTTCGGTCATTGCTGCTAATTTGTTGGAAACTAACAAGATGAGAGGTCCTTCTATGAGATGGAACATGGAGAGCGCGGTGTTTGTCGCTGCGACACCTGTCCTGGTATGTTCGCTCCGATTGACATCACTACTTGATGGGAGACTGATGCTGGCTTATCTTACTCTAGCAATTCGTTGACGTCGCGTTGTCGTTCAGAACTGTATCGCCCGCAGCTTCATGCAGTGCAAGGATTGTACTCCTACCGGTTCAGAGCTGCGAAGATAAGCTTGAATGGAAGATCTGGATTTTGAGCACTAAACTTGAGAATCTTGATGTTCACCCAGAGAACGAATCCCTGCTTCAATCACCCGGTCGCAACTTGAGTGGTATAGCAGATATTGATACCGATGTCTTCATTATTGGCGGCGGCAACGCGTTAGTGAATTATTCGAGTCCCTGCTTCTGCGCTGACTAACGACACTGTAGCGCGGCAGCTCTCGCCGCTCGGCTCAAGACCTTTGGTGTCGAGAGCATCATGGCTGAACGAAATGCCCGTGTTGGCGATAACTGGGCCAAGCGCTACGACTGCATGAAGTTTCACGTGCCGACTTCATTCTGCGACATGCCTTACATGAGTGAGCTAAACCGAGCGCCTCTAGAGACGGAGGATCAGCTAACTAACACGTGCAGGCTACCCAGAAGAGCTCCGGGGCCTTCATCGTCTGAGCAAGGATGAACTGGCCAATCACCTGGCACAGTACGTTGCGTCATTCAACCTCAACGTCATTACGTCGGCAATTCAGTCAACGGTTTACAACAAGTCAAGTGTGAAATGGACGATTGAACTACAAACTCCTGCTGGAGCGGTCACAGTGACTGCTAAGCACCTAGTCCAAGCAACCGGAGTTTCCTCCCAGAAGCCTTACGTTCCTACTATTGAAAATGCAGAGGTCTACAAAGGAATCAACATCCACTCGTCGGACTACAAAAGCGCAAGAGCACTGGCCGAGCAAGGCGTCAAGGTTAGTGGACAAGCTTCAGTATCGTCACACAGTCTAACATATACAGTCGGTTCTCATCATAGGATCAGCAAATACGGCCTTCGACATCCTCGGTGACTGCTACGCCGCCGGTCTCGAGTCAACAATGGTCGTGCGATCTCCAACATACATCTGCCCATTCGAGTATATCTGCAACGACGTCAGTCTGGGCGCGTACAACTTTGACGTCGCGCGCGGCGATAGAATGTTTCTCATGCTTCCATCCGCAGTGGAAGGTCAACTTGCGCGAAACCTCTTCAGAGTGCTCGCGTCCAAGGAGCCAGAACGCTATACCGCTCTTAGAGAAGCTGGATTTCCGGTGCTCGATAGTACAGAGCCTAAGCAAGCGCTCTTTTCTAATTTGATCGAGAGAGCTGGTGGACACTATGTTGACGTCGGCGGAACAGACATTATAGCGCAAGGCAAAGCCAGCGTCAAGGCAGGAGTCGAACCAATCGCGTTTACTAAGGATGGTCTCCAATTCTCAGATGGAAGCTCTGCTGCCGCCGATGCAGTGATTTGGTGTACCGGATTCGCAGATCGTGACGTTCGGTCCGTAGCCGCTGAGGTCCTGGGAGGTGAAGGAGGTGAAAGACGCAATGCGAGCGATGAAAAGGTCCTTGGACCGCGCGAGATTGCTGATCGTCTCGACGCAACATGGGGCATTGACGCTGAGGGCGAAATACGAGGAATGTGGAAAAGACACCTGAGAATGGAGAATTACTGGGTCATGGGGGGTTACACGCAGCAGCATCGATGGCACTCGCGGACGTTGGCTTTGCAGATCAAGGCTGCCTTGGAGGGTATTCTTCCTCCGGCGTATCGGGAGACTCTTGGGAGAGATTAGTTGTTATCCCCCGACATCCGAGGCGGTGATTATTGATCAAGTCCGACCGTTTCGTTGAGGATCTTCTGCTCGTGCGACTAGTCTGTGATGCTTAGTCTGTCGGATGTCCCGGTAGTCTTATAGTCCACGAATAAGGATTTATGATTCCCTGGATCAATGTGCTGTCTTTGGGACTGTCACCCCCCTTTGCGGACATCCCGCAATACGGCAAACACGTTGCATTGCAGTTCCAGATCCAAACCTCCAGCGGCCCGGACGACTAGAAGAAAATGAAAAGAGGGATTGAAGCAGGATGTCCCTCTAATCCGACTTTGATGCCTTGTTCTGCATGTCGTATTGGTCCTGAGAATGACAACCAACTAAGGCATCTAAGCACCAGGGACTTCGCCTGACCTGCTCTACTCCTCCGTCCTCGCCTCGATCTGCGCCGAGAACAGCGAGCCAAACACCCGACTGCCCGTAGATCCATGTCTCAGAGCAAGGTTACACTCGTAAACCATCTATCGATTGAAGCGGACATAAGACGGTGAGTTCCGTGCGGATACGGATGGCTAGCCAAGTCCAGTCAGCGTGGACAAGGGTCGAGGTTATGGCGTGTTTCAACCTCGGGGGCTAATTTGCCCATTATTCTTTGGTTCTACTCCGTATGGGTCCACCACATCGTACCGACAAGACAGGAACGGGTCTCCAATTTGAAAGAGGGGCGCAGATTGATTAGATGAGGTCGTATAGGAGGGGCACAGCAATGGATCCTTTGGGTCCTGGTATTCAATTACTGGTCCCAATCGCTGTGCCGTAAAGCTTGTTTGCTTGCATGTCGCCTGTATGAACAGGCCAGCAGTGTGGATATATTATTGGTTTCGATTAATTCGGCCAATCTGAGGGACGACTGGGACTGAAGTAATCGCGAAGATAAATATGAAATAAAATGTCAAAAGAAAAGTCTTATGCTTTGCCTCATGGCTTGGGAACGGGAAGGGATTTCAACAAAGTTCTAAGTGACCTTCTCTCAGTACAAAATTGTCTACTAAAACTCACAAAATACTGAATTTACTACATTAAGTCTTCATGCCACCTATCCTTCACAAGACTTTTCAGGTACAGTATGCATAGGAAATTTCGTCTGTTCTGGCTTGCTCTAGGGTAATGACTATTTTTGACCAAATTACAAAACCTCCAGACGACAGTTATTATTATCGACCCACGCAGGACCACTTTTTAATCCCGTCGGCAATGGAAAAGCTTAGAATTTCATCTTATTCTATGGAGATAAAACAGTGACATGCCTTCGTAGATTGAAGGGCCGAAATACGGGCTCTCACCACGGAATCCAAAGTGGAATATAGAATCATCACCATACGACTGTCTATTATACCCAGGGACATCGGAACTCGGGATGAATAAACAACCCGAGTCCTTCAGATCTCCCTTCAAAGCCTCTGGAGCAAGTTCGCCGTGACTTCTTCTGGCAGGCCCCTTAATATGTAGCGCGTGCACAGACAGCTAGCTGAATACGATGTCTGCGTTTCAGTTATGGTGTATCTTAGCACGCTTCACAAACAAGAGCCACAATTGTCTGTCACTGCCAATGAAGCTTGTTTTTAAGCATTAAAAAATAAAAAATTAAGGGTGAATTTAGACATAAGTTGCAACAGGGGCAGCCTAAGATTGGTGTATCGTATCTTGACCACTCTCGGGCTAGCCATCGAGAAAATCCACCTGTCATGATTCCACTCTAATTTCCGGAGAGTGAGAACTGGGGCTAGCTTGTGTTCCTTTTCAGCCCTGTCCATCGGACGATGTCACTGTTTGGGTTTACTGCGATTAACTTTTACTCTTATCGCGATCTGATGGCTCGATTTAGTATGGGTTGGATTTCTCGTATGGATGTCGATGCAAAACAAGTACTGTCCGCGCACCGAATACGCGTTGACTGATACAGAGAACTGGAGATTGACTATATGTGGCCCTTGCTAGTATGTTCGTCTCCCTGCGGCTCCATCCGAGAAACAGGTAGATGGGTTGCAGGGTGACACGTTCTAGATTAGGTCGATGGGTGACATGCTCTCGCGGTACGAATAATATTCCTCCAATCAGAGGACATCTCCTGCCAACGACACCCTTGAATGGGATCTGAAACATGAAAGCTTACAAGGGACATCTTGAGCATTCCTCTCGTGACATTCTGCTATAAAGACTTCATATCCTCCCTTCAAGTTTATGTCTTTCGTTCTGCAGTTCAATAGTCTCTCTTTACAATCTAACTTTCTACACTCTTTAGCCCTGGTGGTTATCCTCTCTTTTACAATCTCACAACAAGTCTCAACCCTCTTTTTTAACCAACAACAAACCAATCCATCAAAATGAAGTTCTCCATCGTCTTCGCCGGCCTCTTCGCCTCCGCCACCATGGCCTCTCCCCAGGGCAACATCACCCCCAACACCATGGGTGCCCTCGAGCGACGCGCTTCCTTCCCTATCCCCGCCTCCAAGGGCTCCGTCACCTACAAGAAGGCCCAGACCATCTCCGGCACCTTCGACGGTGGCATGAAGACCTACGGCCGTGGCGTCAAGTGCACTGGCCAGGTTGAGGGCACCGACGCCGACGCCGTCTTCATCCTCAAGAACGGCGCTACCCTCAAGAACGTCATCATTGGCGCTGATCAGATCGAGGGTGTTCACTGCGAGGGCTCTTGCACCATCGAGAACGTTTGGTGGAAGAAGGTTTGCGAGGATGCTCTCTCCCTCAAGGGTGACGGTAATGCTCTCATCAAGGGCGGTGGTGCTACCGGTGCTGAGGACAAGGTCATCCAGCACAACGGTCTTGGAACGGTCACCATCGATGGCTTCACCGTTGTTGACTTCGGTAAGCTCTACCGATCTTGCGGTAACTGCAAGAAGATGGGCACCCGCAACGTTGTCGTCAAGAACGTCAAGGCTTTCAACGGAAAGGTCCTCACTGGCATCAACTCCAACAAGGGCGACATCTCCACCATCACTGGAACTTGCGCTTCTTCCGTCAAGGAGATCTGCGTCGAGTACGAGGGTACCGTTCCCGGCAAGGAGCCCAAGAAGATTGGCTCTGGCCCCAGCAAGGCTTGCAAGTACTCTTCCGTCAAGTCTTGCTAAGTGCTTTACCATTGAAGCCTCGAACTTTACATTGAGGCAGTAATACTGTGGAGGATGGATGGATGTTGGATAAGGGGTTAATAAGGTGCTTGAAGCACCTCTTGTTGAGGTTGGGAAAGCTACCAGTTCTGTACTTTCAACGTATATATCTCTTTACTATAAATACACTTCGTTGAACGAGAAAATATTTGTTCTTTTACTGAACGATCATACGTGTAGTGTCTGAGTTTAGCTGACACTCTAGCCTAAGTTCTCTTGTTATACATGGTCAATTAGAACTTCTTGTAACCTTGCCCAGAGACAAAAGTCTGCTGCCAAACCCGCTGCTCCTTGCCCTCAGCAAGCTCAACATAGAATTGAGTATGACCTTCCGCAGTTGCTCCACTATACATAGGTGTGCCATCCTCCTTTCTCTCATCAGCATAGTAGAACCTGTTATTAATCAGCATTACTTCTCGTGGCAGCCTCACTAGTAAACTCACCTAAAGCCTTGATCCTTGTATGAAGTTGCAGCGACCTCAATGAACCAAGCAGCCGCGGTCTTTCCAACACCTAGCGACATCATCGACGGAATGCGCATCTCATTCTCAATGTTTCCAGTGTAAATGTACGTTGGGCTACTGTTTTTGGGGAAGTCTTTCCAACCCTTCACAGCTTCTTGGGCTGCGGCGTAAGCGCTAAAGATGTTGACAGTACCGCTTGTCTTGAAGCTGTCCAAAGGAACTTGGAAAATGTCGTTGGGGTCGTTAGGTGCGCCATGATAAGCTACCAATCAATTAGATGGCGTTGCATTAGCGAACGCCATTCACTGACCGTTGTAAATGACGAGGTGGGGATGACCAAACTCGCTTCTGACCTTTGTAAAGGCCTGGATGACAGAGTCTGTGTCGCTCAGATCTGTAGGGATATGGAGCTCTCTGTCTGTCGAAGTGGCTGGGTCTTGCGATCGGGAAGCCAGAGCTAGTCTATAGCCCTTTGCGCTAAAGGCTTGGGCAACACTTTTGCCGACCTTGGCACCAGCGCCAAAGATGAGAACGATGGGAGAAGGCATGGCGATGATGAATTGATAGTGTAGGTTTCAATGATATGATGTTGGAATGTGGAATGATGGTATTGATGGTCAAAGCTACTGGGGGAAAGACGTTACTTATATAACCTCGCTCATTACCAATACTGCATCTCGACTTTACTAAATGCATTTCTTGATGTTTCATTGCATATCAAATTGGTCAGCGATCCTCAGGTAATCAGCCAGCCATAAGCAGGGGGACCATTTGCTTATTATGGTTAGACCCGAGCATGAATAAGCATCATCTCGATATCTTACCGACCACCCGCACGTGCGGCATTCATTTATCTTTGCCATACAGTGCTCTGCGACACGCCTCATAATATTTCAGATACGTGAATACAGGTGACCAAAAACCGCTGATGACCAAGATAAAGGTAAAGACCAAAATAATTTGTTATTAACAGTAGCTGAAAATCAAGGTCGGGTAAGGCCCCAGATGAACATCCTCAAAAAGCTTTGGTACCATACTTAAGAAACGTCCCCTGAGCAGTGCACTTATCGAATAAGGGAGAGAACTTTGTAAATAATCGCCATGCGCTTTCTCCGTAAATCACTATCCCAATCATCCACCAAAGGACCAAGTCCTTTGTCAGATGGGAATACGGTCGTGGCAAGGCCGATTCGTGTTCCTGGAACATAAAGCACCAAGATTGCCATGAGAAGGGTTTGTATCTGGTGGTATGTCAAAAAGCCTCTCGTAAAGTCTTGCAGAGACCGTGCCCAATAAATTCCAGACAGCTGTCTTCTCGAGAGCTCATGTTTGAGAGGCAAAATCTTCATAAGCCCTCATCATCCGACGACTCTCTTCACACTAGACCAAGCCATCCATTTCTCCAAAGACAGTAACCAACTTAAACACGAGGGTTGAGTATAAGTCTGCGAAGGCCTGCCAACTGAACATTAACTGTCTCGTACTTTGTGCTGCTTTACCACTCGCCGCGAGCCTTGGCCTTCTGGATCTCATCACTGAAGGTTTGCGCCATGGCTCTCTGCTGCTTTTCAGACAGGCCGTTATCGGCCCAGCCTTGATTGTGGATAATACGGTCTTGTCGAATCTTCTCTTCTGACGTGTACGAGCTGATACTTGGCGTGCGCGAGCGTGGAGGGTTGGCGTAGCTAGGCTCTATCTGTTGATAAGACTTCCGCGTGGGGTCTCTTCTGCCAAAGCACATTTTGATGTGTATTGGAGTGATGAAATAGTGGGCAGAAGTCTGAGTGGAAGGTGGGGAGAGTGATGAGTTGAAAGAGAGGATCAAGAGGATACGAAACTAATTTATAGAAAGAATTATACAAAGTTCAGAGATTACGTTTTGTACCTGACGTCTCGTGTGCGTTTCAATTAAATTCTAAATGGTCAGATGTCGAAGTAAAAAAGGCACGGGAAATTGAAGAAACATGACTGGCTGAGATAATTTGCTGCGCTTGAGAACATCCAGATACTCGAAAGTATAAGTGAGACTGGATTTGTTTGGCGAAAGCTACGAGACCAAGACACCTGACCTGGCAAAACCATGAAAAGGATATCGTGTCCAAATCCACCATCTGCGCTCGAAACTCAAAATTTAATCTTATAGGCAGCAAGCGACTCTTGGTCTACACATAGTCGCTTATTGGTATTACTTCCCAACGGCTTTGGGGCGGTGGAACTTTAAAGTTACTTGGGAACCTTTCCGCACGGCCATTGGCCTCTACGGTAGTATCTCAAGAATTCAATAAATCACAATGAAATAGAACTGATATCAGAAGGAGAACTGGCCAAGATGCTGAATTTGCTGGCAATTATTCTGCTTCCAGCAACACCATGTTCTATCAATTTTCACCAAACCTCCCTTGATAAAGCAGATACTCATATTGAGTACTTCGCCACAACTTCCTCAAGCTCCTTTCTCATCTCCTCCTTCACCCCGTCCTCAGCCCAGCACATATCAATAGAACTCCTGGCCAACGTCGCCATATCACTATTACTAAACTCGCCCATTTTCTTGACCAGAAGCCAATCATGCAAGATCCATGTATCTTCCATATAAGCTGGATCATCACTTCCAATAGCAATCGGAATGCCAGCGTCGAACAAGGTACGAATTCTAGGGAAGATCTCGTCGACCGGTTCGTGGCGAAGATATCCCCACGGCGTGAGGGTCATTCCAATCCCTCTTTCTTTGATGCGGCGCATGGTTTCAGCATCTTGTGCCGCGTTGATGCCGTGGTCTAGACGGTCGGCGCCAGTCTCACCAATGTCATTGACGACTTGGAGTATATGCTTATGGGCGTCTTTGTTGCCGACATCACAGTGGGCAGTGATGCGAAAGCCGTCCTTCCTGGCCTTTCTGTATATATCTTCGAACATCAGAGGAGGGCGGTCGTTTTCATCTGAGTCAAGACCGATTCCGACGACCATGTCGCGGTAGGGAAGAACAGCGTCGTATGTCTCCATGGCTGACTCTGGCGACATGTCACGCAAAAAGCACATGATCCACTTCGACCTGACCTGTAATTTGTTAGAAATGATCACAGCTGAGGCCGTATTCACTTACCTTCAGCCTGTTCTCAGCCTCCTCCTGTGCCCGACAGAAGCCATCCATCATAGTCTTGAACGTCACTCCACGACGCGTATGACCCTGCGGATCAAAGAACGGCTCACAGTACCTCACATTCATACCCGCAACATGCTCAAAGTAATTTATGGCAAGGTCATAAAAGTCCTCTTCCGTAACAAGAGCTTCAAATCCTCCGTAGTAAGCCTCGAAGAACGTGAAGCTCTCTTCGGCGTTGTCAATCTGATGACCTGGACGGGCCTCCATGATGTAGTACGAGGCTCTGAGCTGCTCAAGATTGGTGTATAGAGTTCCGGTGCGCTCGAGCTTTAGGGTCTGGTTATTGCGCTTGGCGAGTTTCCAGCGAAGCTCTGGGGTCAGAGTACCCTCGATATGGACGTGAAGTTCAACCTTGGGAAGGTCAAGGATGAACTTGTCGTCTGAGTCTATGAGTTCTTGACGGAGCGATAGACGCTCTTCGAGGGGCATGGCGAATTCCATTATAAATGATTCAAGGATAATTGACAGTGATAAGAAACCTGAGAGATGTTTGCTGGATGAAATAGCAGAACTCGAGGATAATAGATCAGCTTTATACTTGTGAGGTTGTAACGCCCAAGTCAGCTAGTCCAAAATAGGTTCCCGCGATCTCACCCGCAGCAGGAATGGCGCGACTAAACCCGAATAGGCTGCTCTTCAAGCAAAATACCTCCGATCATTCGGGGTAAACTTGGTCAATGAATCAGAAACTCATGGTGTGACTCACCTTCGGTTTATCATGCCCCGAGGCGTATTCCCCAACTTTAGTTCTGTGATCACGGGTGGGAATACGCCTTGTGCGACCGCCAATTGAGTTTATTGCTGACTTTGTGTAGCTCGCATCGCCTCTTGAGCACTGTATTCGCAACCTGTGTTCTCGTATATATGAAATTGTGTAACAGTAGTGCGGCTAAGCCTCCGGACTCGAATCTTTTCATGGGAAGGCTATTAATATGGCCCCAAGGCACTAATAATTCTCGTTTCCTAAATATCTTGTCTACCCCGTGAGTGCAGTAACTCGCTTCGTCTTAAGTTTCTTCATCATGAGTCGTCAATCTTCCTCCAGAGACCATCTACGTCGGTCTGATTATGACAGCCTCGACCAAAGCCAAGACGACAATTTGGAAATGCAAAGCCTCCAATCAGAAGGTTCTCCAATCAGCCAAGATGTCTCAAGCAGCCCAAGCGACAGCCCAATGACAATAGGCTTTGGTGTTTGGCTAGCCATCGCCACATCCTTTGTTGTCTTGGTAGAAGTCGTCGTCTTCTTAGCATGGCTCTGGTTCGAGGACAGCAAATCAGAGACTTGGCGATGGCTCATGCTCAGTGGACGAGCAACCCAGTCAATCACGCTGATGAGTGTTCTTATAAGATGGGCCATCAGTACTCCCGCTGCTATCACAACATCTATGGCTGCATCAATAGCACTGAAGCTTCATGGCGTACCAATGTCAGCTGTCGCAGAAGTATCCATTGCCCGCTTCACAAACAGCGGACCGCAATCGTTAAAGAAAATGCTTCCTGGGACAACATTCAGACCTTGGCTTCGCATCCTCATGATCTGTCTTTTTGCGCTCGTTGGGGCTTCACAGTTCGCTTCCACCTTGCTAGTTTCCGATCTTCAAGAACTCACCATTCTATCGTTAAAGAAGAACATGGCTTATGGATTCAACTTTGGAGTGGTAAATGGCTCTACATCCCCAGATTTGAGACCTCTACCTATAAGAAGAGACGATTTAGAATACTGGAATAGAGCCCCGTCTCAATTTGAGACATTCGCAGAATATTCAGAACCTGGAGAGTCGTCTGAGGAGTTGGACGATACTGGACCAGTCTTCAGAGCGTTTCTTCCCATTTCAACCAAGGCTCAGAGGGAGTCTATCCAGTCCTTCAACGGCATTGCTCGAGTTATCGACGCTCGTGTGATATGCGCACGGCCCAGGTTTACTGGTAATTACTGTCGCTCGCAGGGTCAACAAGGCGATTGGTCCTTATGTCTGAATGCGACAGTAGACTTATCAAACTTCCCACCGTATCAAATCTACAACAATACTAGCTTCACAATGGTACCCGGAGGTCATGGCAACCAGATTTCAAGCTCTTTCATCTGTCGAATCCCGAGACAACGGTCGTTCAATAACATATCCACGAGGTGGTTACTCTGCGAGTGCGAGGACAGTTTTGAAAAGCGTAGGATGGTCGCTCTTGATTCACCTTTAACAAAATTTACAGAAAGCTGGGCATTAAACCATGCGAAAGGATATCGTTTTAAACTTTTAGTCGATCTATCATTCATAGAAGATAGGGAGCTATCTTTTGAGTCAGAAACAACAAATGCTACCTGGACTCTTCTGAACTCGAGCAATTCTGGCCCCTGGGCTCAGCAGTGGAACCGGGTGAAGCTCAGAGACGGAGTCAAGACAAGACATGAATACATACAGATCACATTGTGCTTAGGGCCTGAGCTTACATCGGAGTAGGGTTTATGTTCAAGAATTGGCTGTGTGAGCAGGGGCTAACGAAAGCACAGGGTCGAGCACCTTAAAATAACAGCAAACACGACTTCAAGCCTGACTGAGCCGGATTATAAATTCGACATAAGAAGTAATGAGTATGATACTTCTGATATTCTAAGACAGCTCGGCGCTGGTGGTACCCAAGAGGGAGTAGCAGCATCCAGGCGACAGATGCTAAATATATCTCCGAGCATGCTGAATCAGAGTCTTCAAGATAGACTCCGGAGAACGACAACTGAAAGAACGCCTGAAGATGAGAGAGGAAGTTGGCTATCCCCCTTGGAGTTTCCAAACCTGGCCATTTGTTCTTCATGTGACTCCGCTGGTTCAGAAAATTCTGAAATGGTCACCGTCAGTCCTCTAACTTGGCAGATCTTCAGCGACATTATGAGTACAACAAACTCACCTGCCCTGGCAATACAAGCTTTGACTACACTCGTTTGGCGAATGGCATACTATGACCATATAACATCTTAAACTGCGGCGGTTCAGCCAGCGAGGATCACAACGTTCGATCTCGTTCAGGCGCCAGCTCGAAAATGGGGGTTTGTCGCGTTGATGGCCATCGTAGCCGGGAACATCATGATATTCCTGGTCATGGCCTTCATTTTCCTGTCTCATACAGAGTCAAGCTTTCTAGAGAATGCATGGCACACTGTAGCCCAAATATCTCAGAGCGATAATGTTAGACCAATCTTGGAGAGAGCTACTCTTGCATCAGACCAGGATATTGGACGGATGATCCGGATTGAGGAGACACCAAAGGACTTGATGGGTAATGTGAAAGACTTCCTTTGTGATATAGGGCGGATGTTCAATCAGAGGGAGATCAAAGAAGAGAGACTAGTTCTGAAAGATGGAGTACTTGTCGGAATGCGTTCAGAATAATTACAGGCCGACTGGATTCTAGGTCAAGAAATCATGATGCGCGTTAATGCGTTCTCTGATGCCCCCAGAGGCTGACTCATTGCAAAGAACTTATTGGAATACATCTCATTTTCAAGAACAACACAACGTAACAGATAATTATCTCCCCAAGCTATTTACAACCAAAAGGACAGCGGATGTCCGGAGTAGACAGAGGCGTTTTTAAGGTCGTAATTTCACTAAGCATAAAGCTAGTGAGCAAAATGGCACGTGTGGCGTTGACTACTGGGGGCTACTACAGGAATCAACCCCAAAACCGTTAGCTTGCTTGGATGACAATCGACAGTTCTGTCTCGGCTGTGGAAATGACAGGGGTTTAGTGACAGCTGAGATCAATAGCTTCAAAGACGCCAAGCCCCCTGACGGTATAAGAAGCCACTTCCACCGCCACTGTACTGATGAATTATCTCTTTTTGGAACCTGTAGGCGATTTAATTCTCACCTTAGTCTTTCGTTAGCCATGCGCTTCTACGCCTCGTTTTCTCTAGCCTTTAGGCTTGTAGCTGCCAGCCCATGTAAGCCGTTGGCTTCAGGTATAGTGACCTCGAATGCTATTCTTTTGGAGTATGGATTGACTGAGACAGAATAGGTCCAACTGTTGTTTCTGTGACTTTATCTTCCTCTGCGACTGAGATCTCCAGCACGTTCGCTGAGTCCGCGACTTCTACAGTCGAAACTCTCGCTACTGAGACTTCAACTGGGATTGAATCTGAGACATCGACTGCGATCGAAACCGCCGTTACTGAAGCCTCGACCTTTGTTGGTTCTATCAGCCTCAAAACTACCGATGCCACTATCTCGGTTTCTGAGACGTCGTCTCAAGCGACCTCTGGCTCGACGCTATTCACATCAGTGACTCCTGCCGACACGACCACCGCCGCTCCAACCGAGACATCCGCTGTCGAGACATCTGAAGCTACGACGACCACAGTTGAGACTTCTACAGCCATTGCAACAACGACCACATCAGAAGAACCTGTCCCCACTGACCATCTCCTCATCGCCGGCCAAGGCGCCGCCCAAGGCCTCCCCCTGAAATCGACGACCACAAATGGCGAAGCAA
Organism: Fusarium mexicanum; assembly: GCA_013396015.1. NCBI lineage: Eukaryota > Fungi > Ascomycota > Sordariomycetes > Hypocreales > Nectriaceae > Fusarium > Fusarium mexicanum. The sequence goes on along the minus strand of JAAOAM010000019.1, from coordinate 81,579 downwards.
TCACCTTCGGTGACCGTACATCAAGATGGACCGTCGGCCGCTTCGTCGTTGATGACACCACCGGATACCTCACCCGAGATGCCATCCCCGTCTGCGCGAAGTACGTTTACATGAATCGATACGCCGCCTTGACTCCTTGCTCAGCCGAGTACTACCAGTACGGTACGGCTCGTCTTGTCTGTGCCCGAAACCCTGCGGCTGGTACTGCTCTTCAGTGCTCTGCCGTGAAGTTGGACTGTGTGGCGAGCGGACCGGGTGACAGCCAGACTTGTACTGTTTCCACTGAGGCCCATTGGACTAAGTTCTTTATCAGCTCTGACAAGACTGTGTACCTCGGTGCCAACGACTTGGCGGTGTCGTACCTAACACCTGTCGACATTTTCGTGGATCGAGCGCCCACCGTCGTTACTCCAACGGCGCCTTGATCTAGAGGTGGATTACCAAATGTATAAGGTCTTATAACGCACTTTCACTTCTCCATGTCTATATACTAGTAATAGATAGAAAATATCGTACTATATTACCTTCTGACTTGGTAGTAGGTTGTTTACGCCGTGCCTTGAGGCCTTATCACTCTAGGTATTAGCTAGCTATTAAATATACTGGCTGAAGTTCCTTCCCAACAACTATGGGCGCCTTTGCCGGTAGCAAAACCGTCAGTAAACGAACCCATTCATCAGTAGCGTTGTACCCTCCACGCATAGATCCTTGCTGCACGACGACTTCTTCCTCACGCACCGATATTTTACTTCTGTCGTCGAGAACAAGAACGACGGTGGCCTTCTGGGCGCTGGCAAAATTTATCGAAATGGTGCGATGGGTATGGCCAGAGTTTCTTAGTGGGAAGTCGACAATTTGAAAAACAAAAACATTGTCGACGATTCGAACCTCGGCATCGGCATTATCGCCTGAAGACGAGAGATCGGCAGGAGAGGAGCCGGTGACCCACAAACTCCTCAAAGCAGTACCGTGGGTAGAGTATGCTATGTTTCATGACATTGAAAGGCATCATATGGTCGACACCAGTGCCGGACTTTATATAGGCTGGCTGATCCTGCTTAGTAGCTTTATGGGCCTGAGGCCTAGGTAAGAAGGCTCCTTTTCCACCGATAGAAATCGAAGTTTAGACGCTGGAGCGGCAGATGCCGGACATCTTATCGGATCTGAGCCTTTAATGGCAAGTATTGGCAGTCCATCATGAGGGCGTATAGTGGAACAGATAACCGTCGGGCTCGTGCTGCAAAAGAGGTAGAGAGTCATTAAGAGACACAATACCAGGGGCCAGTATCTGCCGGCAGTCAAATGGAGGTGAGACGGAACCTCGGAGGCTTGACCAAGGAATTGAAGGCACGACCTTATATGCCTTAAAGACCTGCCAAAAAGTCACAGTTGTTTATATTATATCAATACTGAGGTATTTCAGGAGAAAATCGTCCAACAACGTATCGAAGAAGCCGTGCTGAAGGCGAGCATTCTCATGGGACTTCCCAAGGTTCGACAATCGTTCGTGCTGTTGTATCGATGCATGGCCAAGGAGAATATTAATGCGTATGGGCCTAGGTACATGTTTCCAAGATGCGTTCTCCATGGCTGCTCTTTACTAAATAGCACATAGGAACGAATCTCTAGGTTCACGAGCTAACAAAGGCCAGAAAGGAGCGAGCCCAACACCACTTTGACATGCACTGGACAAAAGACTCAGCCCCTGTTCACAAGGAGTTTCTTGGGGAAACTCAGCCAGACGCTTGTACGTATTCTTTAACTAGCTCATGGTCCAGTTTTCACCAAAAGCAGACTTTCTCTGTCAGAAATGAGCTACGAGTTTTGGTTTGGCTAACATGCGATCTTCTCGTTGAGGGAAACGCAGATCTGCAATCCGGCAGCTATCATGTGTGTGAATTCTCCGACGTGGGCATTGTTGCATATGGGATTGTACGCGTTGGTGGCACGAACAAAGCTCGAATGACACAGGTGATGGTGCTTTATTGCAAACCGATTGGGCGCCATTGAGCTATTCAATCAACCCGAGAGCCTTATTTAAAAGTGAAATTGGATATAGCTAGCTTTAAAAGCAGTCTTTCATAGCTACAACTAAATCAGTTATCCGAAGGAGGGGGGACATCTCCATTGGCGTTGACGTGGACTCCATCATCCAAGCCAGGAACCAGCTCACTTCCAACAACAGTGATCTCCGTATACGGCGGCGGCACAACCCAAATCAGATCAAACCTGTCGCCAGGATACTTCACTTCGCCAGTCCACCCAGTCGCCGCCGCATAACCCTGGATACCAATCGCCTTGGCAATACCTTCAAGGGATTTATGCTCCCAGCAAAGCAGCACATTTCCGGGACCTTCGAAGGACAAAGCTTTGCTTGCAGCTCCAGCGTAATCATCCCGGTCAATCTTTTTATGGACTTTTAACCCAAGCGCATCTGCCAAGGGCTCCACGGTCTTCCAAGGGCGATCGCGACCGCCATCTACTTCAATTAGAACGTCGCTGAAGGAAGATGTGGTCGGGGGCACTGACCTTGATGAGGATGCTCTGCCATGATGTATCCAATGTTGTAGGGCGAATTCGTTCCGAAGACGTTGACGAGATCATTTGCACGCTCTTTACCTTGAGCAGACAGTCCATTTGGTTCTTTGCCGTCATGTGGGACGGGCTTCTCTCCATGTCGGATCATGTAAATGGTAGGCTTTGTCTACTGATGCGTAAGCTTTTCCTTCTGGCCAGCGGAACGTAAAGGGACTAACTGATGTTTCGTAAGACATTTTGTAAATGTTAGTTTGATAGATGATCGTGTGCAATTGTTCGAGAAATTGAATGGATTCAGAACGGGTTTAGAGGTAAGAGAGAAAGGATCAGGATCTGATGGTATAAGTTTAAGGAGAGAAACAAAAACAGAGCAGCAACGGGGGAATATATATGATGAGCAAGATCAAAAACGCCTACGGTCCAGACTTGGCCTCAAAAGGGTCAGAGCGGCATCGCACGAATAAACGACAGAGATGAGCTGGACTTGTCTCAGCCAGCCTGCGCGTCTCTCTGTGGGGATGTGGCTAGCTGAAAACTTCTCGGAAGCTAACTGCGGCTACCCGGCATTCCTCCCGCAAGCCGCTCAGCCGTAGATGAGGGGTTGAGAACTACGAATCTGGGCTGTCTGATCTTTGGCAGTGAATATCAAGAGGAGAGCTGAACCATGGCCATTCCAGAGACAGAAACAGGAAATTGATATGTCACATTTCGGGATTGTCTAGACAATGACTGCTTGCTCAGAGTATGAATGTTAGGTGCTAATTTGGTAGATCATTAGCGTATATAAGCTGAGGTAGACTGAACGCGTTGCCTCGTATATATACAGTACTAATATCAGTATAAATACTAACTCTGTTATCTCAAAGATTGCCATGGCAGTTTAGTGCATGTGCTGCTTCGCGCTGCGGGTGGTAGACGAATTACTCGTTTGAGCTACAAGTACAGGATTGGCCTACCAATGTCTCATTAAGGTTTCTGCGTTCTTGTGTATAACAACTTCTTCTTGTATAAAGCAAGTACTAATTTTAATCTAGCTCACGAAAATACAGACTGCATAAAGCGAGTGGCAGCTTCTAGCTGTTTACAGTTTATGAAGTCTACTAAGTTCAGGGTAGGCGAGTTGCAGTATTACGATTTGCAGTCATGCATCTTACTGCCAAGATTCAAAGCCAAAAAAAAGCACCGACGCGAAGAATCTATTGATGTAAGTCGGAATAATGTAAAATTGAAAAGGCGGTTATCTGAGAACTAAAGCCTCTGAGGACTTACGTCTTAAATTTGCTAATTCACACCGCATAAGCTGCTGGCTTGTCCTTCGGAGCTGAGTTCGCCACGTCCCCACTATAAGATCTCTCAACTCCGAACTCCGGGAGCCCTTGTATTTGCGTCATGATCTCAAGATGCCAATCAACACTATAAAACAAATCTTTTACTTCACTTCCTCGAAGATACCAATTATAGATAACTTCAATCACTGAGACATTATATCAAACATCGTAAACAATGACTGGCACAGAACTACCTGCAGCGGCTCCATTGCCGTTACAGCCCTATAGCATTTTCGACAAACACCAAACTGCCTTGATCGTAACGATTGTCTCCATCGCAGCAACATGTAAGTTCCTGCATAATTCTCAATCTGAACCTCCCTCGTTAACACAATCATAGTCTCAGGTTTCGCGTCAAATATTTATTTCCCCGCCCTCCCTACCATCGCCCACGACCTCGACGTCTCAATTGAATTGATCAATCTCACCGTGACTTCATACCTTATCTTCCAAGGTCTAGCTCCCAGTCTCTGGGGCCCGATATCAGATGTCAAAGGACGTCGAGTTGCATACTCGCTCACCTTCATTGTCTTTCTGGGAGCATGTATCGGCCTGGCAGAGGCCAAGAACTACGCGACTATGGTTGTGCTAAGATGTGTCCAGAGCACTGGTAGTGCTAGTACAATTGCCATAGGATCTGGTGTTATCGGGGATATCACGACTCGTGATAATCGCGGTGGCCTTATGTGTGTATTTCAGGCAGGGCTGCTGGTGCCTGTGGCAGTAGGACCCATTATTGGCGGCGCGCTGTCTGGATCTCTTGGATGGAGATCTATCTTTTGGTTCTTGACCATCTACAGCGGTGTTTTTCTGGTTCTCTTGGTTCTTCTCTTGCCTGAAACGCTGAGGTCTATCGTCGGTAATGGGAGCCGAGAACCTGCACACGCCTTAGCCAAATACCCTCTACGTGTTTATCAGAAAACGACCAAAATCCAATGGAATTCCGACGCAGTATCTAACTCGCCCGCGGAAAAGAAGCACATCGACATTACAGGACCATTCCGCATCCTCATCAGCAAGCAAGCCGCTCCCATAATCGTCTTCCTCGCAGTCTATTATGCTGTTTGGCAGATGAGCATCACAGCCATGTCTAGTCTTTTCGAAGATAAATATGGTCTCACAGAAACTCAGATCGGACTGACATTCATCGCCAATGGCGTGGGTTCAATGGTGGGAACACTGATCACCGGTAAGATACTCAACATTGACTACCGCCGGTTTAAAGCTCGGCATGATGCCCGCATTGCGAGCGATAACACAGGGGATGATGTTGAACCTACCAATGCGCAGAAAATGAAGGAAAACGACTTCCCGCTTGAGACAGCACGTCTTCGCCTCGTCCCCCTGTTTTCCCTCCTTCAATGCGCATCCATCTTGCTCTTCGGCTGGACCATCCAATATCCGCATCGAGTTCACATCGCGGTTCCAATTGTATCAACATTCATCACGGGTTGGTCTGCTGTTTCCATGCAGTCTGTCGTCATGACCTATCTCATCGATGTCTTTCACGACCGCAGCGCCGCTGCCAGCGCGAGCCTGAACCTTGCAAGATGCTTGTTCGCCGCGGGAGGCACGAGCTTTGTTATGCCAATGATCAATTCTATCGGCGTCGGGTTGGCGTTTACAGTTTGTGTTGCGGTGCAGGGCGTTGCAGTGGTGAGCTTGGCTGTTCAGTGGAGGTTTGGCGCAAAATGGAGATGGGCAGCTGAGGATGCAAGGTCGAAGCCTTAGATACTTCTAGAGAGCAGCGAAGCCGATATTCATTTAATTCAAGAAGTTTGTTGATAGATCTAAATACGATTCTCAAATCAGTACACACCCCTCGCTCTTCTTCTCCTGATCCCATTCCCTTTAGTTGGGTTCGATCTTGCAATTCTCGGTAGAAACACGCCACAACGTCAGCCCGTTCTTTGTCGTCACTCGCTGTCACTGCTATCTAAAGTTTCCATGTTGGGAGGACCCTTTCGTGCTGCTGGCCATCTTCGCTGAACAGACGGCTGACGTGCCCGTGTAGTCTGGCCCGTCGCACTTGTAGCCCCATCTCCGCGTCTTACAGTTGCGGGTTCGTCCTTTACCACTTGCGTCGGGGGTTTCGGCCCAAGCGGCGTGCTCTCCTGGTTCTCTGCTGTTGACCCGATTCGGATACCTTGATCTGTACTGATGTTCTCAGATGCCCTGCCAATGGGACTCTGTCTATCCCGGCTAGAGGTCGGTGCGTAGTTATCTCCAGCAGTACTATCTTCGTACAGATCTTCAGATTCATCTTCAATGTCGTTACCAAGTTCTGTATCCGGTTCTGTCAGTAAAGTGAAAAAAAAAGGCTGTAGTTAACGATACTTGCCTGCCGTTCTTTTGCGCATGAACGCCTTGATGACGTCCTTGTCCTCCAGATCCTCGTCTTCAAGATCGAGCTTTCGAAAGTGACAGACTGGAAGCCAATCGACCTTGTGAGGGGCTTCACCAACAAGGCACATTATCGGGTAAACCCTATTATTGGCATATTTCCCGTGCTCCTCATAGCCCTCAGCCCAATCATACCCATCAGACGTCTCATTAAGCTTGTAACAAGCGGGGATATCGACATCGAGGTTTGACTCGGTAACAGATTGGATGTCCATGCCATCGTTGGGGCGCGGGAAGAATGGCATGACCAGAAAGGCGTGCAGGCAATAGCCCTTATCTTCGTCACCGAACCAAGCCATGTGTATCTCATCCGTCTGGGGAGCCTTTGCGAGGTTCATGGTAGAAGCCTTGCGATGCTTATTTTTCTCCTCCTGCTCTGCGACCCAAATATTTGCAGCGTCGTTATTCAGCTCGAGACGTGCGTCGGTGCACTCCAAGACTTGAGTCCCAAGCGATCTAAGCGCCTGAGCAGCGTTCGGCCTCTTACAAGCGTGTCCTTTGCCCTTAAGATGGCTCATAGCAGCTTGATGTGGATTGTCTTTGCAAAAATGCTTCTCGTGCTTTTCGCATCCAAAAACATAGAAAAGCCCCTGGATCTTGACAATTCTGTGTTTCTGTCGAGCTTTGCCATCTTGGTACACTTTGTCAAAAGTGATTGTTCTTTGTGTGACAGTTTCACTTGAGGCGCTCTCTCGGTGGCGCTTGGTAAGGCGTGATGCAGAGGTATTTCCAGTTCTCTTGTTTGGCCGTGGTGTATGATCGGTCGGTTCGATTCCGAGTTGCTGATCGACGTCTGTTGAGAAGCCTCTTGACGGAGTGGCGCTGTGTGTTCGCGAAGGGGTCGATCTGGGCTCGATCGTGTTCCGAATACCGGTGGTTTGGGGCGATTGGGTAGTCTCATGAGTTGCTCGGTCGTTAGAGGGGCCTGAAAGATGGCTACAGTCGAGGTTTGAAGTTTGGACAGGATTTCCAGGCATTTGAGAGATCTGGTGGGTTGTTCGATCGTTCTCAAGGTCACGATTAGCGCCAGTGCCGGTAGAGGAAGCTTGATTCACGAGCTTCTTATAACCTTCCTTGGACAATCTAGAGTCAAAAAGGTCCAGCTGCTCCTTACGCTTTTCCTGGGCTGCTTTGTGTTTGTGTTCGATTTCTTCTAGGCGGTCTCCATACCGCACTAGCTCTCTGCACAGAGCCCTTTTTCTCTCTGGGTTCTGTTCCCGGCTGTGTCGTTCTTCTGCAGCATTGTAATCCGCCTGAGCACGCGAGAGATCTCCTGGCGTCTCCACGTCATTGAGCAACGATGTCAAGTCCTGAAGGAGTTGTAGAGCGGCGGCATGTCTCTCTGCAGGAGAGTCTCCCATATTGATCGACCTGACTAACTTGGGGTGCGTGTGGTGGGTCTTTGGCGCAGCTAGTACTGTAAGATCAAAACAAACTTATCGCGATCAATACAACGAAGAAACAACGTGCTCAAAAAGGGTAAGAGAACAAAAAGATATTGAAATTGAGGGAAACTGACAAAACAACAAGAGAAAAGAAATTTCGGTCACAGCCTGATTTATCTCTTATCCAATCAAGATAGGTCTTGTTAGACCAGGGTCTTTCCCGTCTGTCTTCCAACATATCGAATAGCCAATGATGAGTCGACTTTCAGCCCCCCTGTAGCCGGGTATCTGCGCCTGTGGCTTGCCTAGGCTTGTTCCCCCGCTGTCAAAGCGTTGTCAGTCACTGTAGAATACAGTGGAGAGTAAACGGAAAGGAAATGGAGCGGGTATGAGCGCTGGACGCTGCCGTTTGCTTCCGTCGCGCGTCTCAGATCCTGATTTGTCCCTCTCTAAAATCCCTGCACTGGCATATTGCGGCCTATGTGAACTTCTTAGACTTAGCTCCCCTCTCTGCTTGCTCACCCGGTTGTTGGTAGTGGCTAACGGCAGTCTCGGCCTCTGGGTGAATACATATTTTAGCGCAGACAGGGCAACGGCTACACCATGCACTAGCAACTTGACAGGGATTATCCATGTTTTCATTTTCCTCGTCCATCTTCCTGCAGCAACCAACAGATGGCTTCTACCCTTCGTGAGCTAGTAACATATCTGTCGCTAATTGAAGGCCTGCTCTCAATTGGATCGGCGCGATATGGTGCATCCGCGGGGAGACGTCCTCTTCCGTTTCCCGGCACGGCTCACAACGCTGATCGTGCTGATGGTGAAAAAAACAGAATGGTTACACGGGCATTTCATTTTCTTGCACCGAGACGGAGACATGCTTGCGTTTTGTATTCTTGACCGCCACTTCTAATTTCTGTAGAGACAGTGCAAGCTTCAATAAGTTGCTTACACGCAATCAGCCTGGTTGCCTTGGACATTTGGACCAAGATGCTTGGTCTGATGGTGAAGACATTTCGTTCACCCAACCCCTCCAACCCTGGCTATCCAAATCTGGTCTGACATCGATCATTGTGTCACATCAAAAAAGAAATGGAACCTGACCAATTGTGTAACCGACACGTGCCTACTCCTCAGGTCTGCGGCCCTGCTCCTGCGACAAATGCCCTGTAAGTTTACTGCTCCTCCGATTAGCGAACTGCTCTTGCGATAAATGGCCTATAAAGTTCACTGGGCTTCAGGTCAAACGCCCCTGTCGCATAGCGAGACATGACACTAGCTAGCGATCTATCCACTATAACCTAGCTGATTGCTCTGCCACGCAAAAAACCACTTCGTAGCCAATTTCCGCGACCATTTACGATCGCTATTAATGCCCAGACCTAACGTCCTGCCAAATTTCCGCATTGGTGCTGGCAATTGTCCTGGCCCTCCGCTTACCAAGGCAGACAGGCATGGACTCGTTCTGTTTTCCCTCGATCAAGCGCCATTAAAACACTGCCGTTACTTCGCTGTGATGGTGCATTTTTAGAATGCGGATTACTATTGCCGTAGAGTTCTGAGCTCTATCTTTTTAAGTAATTAAATCCTTGTACTTATAATTCATGTAAATTGATTGCATTGAGCTACGTACAGGCGCAACGACTCAATGGCGCCACTGAAGGCAATATTGGCGAAGTATGTGTACCAGAGCTCGCGGAATTGCAGAGTATTCGACCCTGGTTTAGCCACATAGCTTGTGCAGAGGAGAAATTAACCAGAAAAATCCTGGGGTATTAGACAGTGTAAGGGATATGTCTCTCCAAGAGTACATAAAAGGTTGTAATTTAACATGAAAAGACATAACAAGAAACGCCGGAATCAGAAGGACAGCACACATTGGAACCATCACTACACTGACCACAGCCTCCATCGCATGCGCTGTAACCACAATCTGCACTGCGAACATCCAAGCGACTTGGTTCAACAGGCCCTCGAGGGTGCTTTTCGAGGATAGGCGTAGCTGCAGCCATCGTGGCAAACAGAATGGCTGAAAGGAGCTTCATGATTTGCTTTTCTATTGTTGGTGTTAACTTCTCACTGTCTAGTAAGAGACTTTTAGAACATACTATGAAAAGTAAGGTAGATCTTGACAAAGAGATATAAGATAGATATAGTAAGGGCAGATGAATTTCACTTTCAACTGAAGCAAACTGAAAATAGAGGTTAGTTTTCTTGGGGTCCGTACACGTTTTTATATTCATCTTAGAAACAGGTTAACTGTTAATCCCTGGGGGTAATATAAGTGACTAATTAGTTTAGAAACAGTATGACTAGTTGCAGATAATAACTATCAGACCATACCGGGCCATAGACCATGATACTGCCGGAAGGCTCGGTTCCAGGATAAAAGTTTAACTCATTTGCCGAAATGCAGGCTTCCAGTGTCCCACCTCTTCAATAACTAGCTTGAGCGTTCTTACTGGAAATTAATATATATACTTATAGTTCCTACTCAAGAGACAGTCTCTATTATGAATATACAGACTGTCTACCATTAGACCATTTTTGTACTAAATCTGGGCAGTTTAATTATATAAATTATACTCTTATCCATGGCTCTAAATGTGCCCCTTTTTATATAGTTTAGTAGACGTAATGTAGTCCCACAGCAGAGTCCGATTTTCCCTGTCTAACTAGGTTAAACGGCACAAATGTGTAAATAGCCTGAATTGTGTTACAGTCAAGATGTACAAGGGATTAGGTGTTGAGAGGGATGTGTAGCTAATCAAGGCCGTTCTGTAAGCGATTCTAGTAGTTTCAGATCGATATTTCGGTTCGCCGTTAGATCCGACCGAACGCGCTTCGTTGGACAGGTCGGACAGGATTCGGAGAATGCGGTGAATTCGGCTGGTCATACATAGCCTCTTAGAATAAGCCTGCGCCATAAGGCTGAGTAGTGAACAGCTCAATATCGCAAAGCGGGGTAAGGCATTATCCCACGCCTTCATTTTACAGATATGCGCAGAAAGACTATTCCTTGTCAGAGGAACTGCCCTGCGTTATTTTTTATGTCCTTAAAAATCCATATCATAAGAAAGCAAGTCTAAATCAACACAGCGGTAAACAAGCACCTCTCGTTGACTCACTGAACCCACCTGGACTCACAAGCATATTGTGTAGTCATGTGGAAGGACTAATCAGAACAGTCTTTCAGCGGGTCTATCACTATGTCATCTCAGTCTACATCACAAAGAGAGCCTATCAGCGCATCGGAGATCTCCCCAAGGGTGGAACCGCAAGCTCTCGAAGTACCTCAGGGAGTACAAAGATTAAAATACCAGAGCCTCAGAAACTCCACCGGCTTCCGCCTACTTCAGATCCTATCAGATGGAGGTCAAGATATTCTTCGCTGCAGAATGTTTGATGCTGATCTCGCTACGCAAAAGACCCCTCCATACATCGCATTGTCCTATACTTGGCACGAAGAGTCTCTGCCCAAGACCTTCCGACCTGTATTGATCAACGACAAGTATCTCAACATCAGCCTAAACCTCTGGAACTTCCTCCAAAATTACCGCGAAACAGTCGGCGAGCGGATCATCTGGATTGATCAGATATGCATCAACCAAGACGACACGGACGAGTGCGTTCAGCAGATAGGGCAGATGTGTGAGATCTATCAGCATGCTTCTATGGATATATTTTGGATTGGCGAGCAGGGAGAGAATGCAGAGGCAGTATTAGATCTTCTTTCATCTTTGAATCGTCTAGAGACGTATTTCCTTGAGTCTGACGGTTCTAGACCTGGGATGAGCGCTTTGCTTAACCCTGTCTTTATGAGGACTGTCGGCCTACCAGAGCATGATAACCCAATATGGGGCTCTCTCATGCAGTTCATCTCACGAACAGCGTTTCAGCGAGCCTGGATCATCCAGGAAGTCGCAGTCTCACGGAAGACAGCTATATTCTGCGGACTGTTGATGCTACCATTTGACGTTGTCGGGAGAGCCGCGACTTTCCTCGTTGAGAGCTCATGGATCAAAGTCTTCCACGAAATTTACAGCGTCTCTGGGGCAGCGGGCTTCATTACGGGTATGATGAACTGTCGAGTGCGACACCAGGAAGGAGAGCATCAGAGCTTAGATCTTTTGCTAGCGTCGACACGGCGCTTCAAAGCTACGAAGCCAGTGGACAAGATATTCGCGCTGATAAATCTAGCCGAGAGCGGTAGGAAAGAAGCGCTGCCACCGGCTCTTAGGCCAGATTACCGAAAGTCTGTTGTCGAGGTCTTTCGAGATGTCACTCTTCATCTCATCCGCCAAGGTTCACTGGATATCCTTTCAGGTGTCGAAGATGTGAAGTTCCGGCAGATTCAACAGCTTCCGAGTTGGGTTCCAGACTACAGCGTGCATCAGGTTGCCTCTATCCTCTGTATGCCACCGCGCCCTGGATGGTTTACCTTGTATGCAGCTGCAGTAGGACGAGACGTCAGAGTTCAGCATTCGCCTTCTAACCCAAATATTCTGACCTTGTCGGCGTACCGAGTTGACGCGATATCCAAGATAGGTCCCGCAGCAGAGGAGTCGATCTACGGCACATTAGAGAAGTGGGCGAGTATGGTTGATTTCAGTGCACCGTACCCAATCATCAATGGAAAGTCCGTTTCCATGACTGACGCCTTTTGGCGCACCCTCGTTGGGAATATCGGCTTTGGAGCAAGTTCTTACCCAGTCAGTCAAGATTGGCTCTATAAATTTACAGCATTTGCCTTGCAGGCACGGTGGGAACTCCAGCAACAGGTTTCCATTTCGTCAGATACTCAGAGGGTAGCCGTGGAGAGCCCTAGTTTGACACCTGGCATTGACTCAATTCTTGACTTATTAAAGGATGACGATCAAATGGACCATCAAATGGAGGAGGCAGTCGATGAAGATGCTGATCTCTATCAAAGTACTATGCACCATATATCTTGGTATAGAAGACTTTTCCTTACAGAAGGCGGGTACTTGGGTGTCGCACATCCGTCTTGTCAACCAGGTGACGAAGTGGTTCTTTTTTCTGGCGGGCGCGTACCTTTCGTGGTCAGGAGAGGGAGTGCGGAGTGTAAGTCGATCGTTGGAGAGGCTTATGTGCATGGAATCATGGATGGGGAACTGCTAGATTCTGCGGACGCCAAGTGGGAAGACTTACACCTTAGATAAATGAGAGCCCCCCTATCATTGCCAATTGGAATATATTACCATTCTCCATTCATTCAGCCATAGTACAAGCAAACACCAGAGATCTGGCATTAAATATGTCACGATTAACACGATCGATTATTCTTAAAGCTCTCATTCCCTTCCGTTATGGCCTCTGCACGATGGTCCTGGCTAGACATGGGCTAATACCAGATAATAGGACATGATCTTTTGAAAACTTTCTTTAACACAGACATGATTTGAGAATATCCTTGGATCTTATTTCAGGCTCGCATACACTAACGGAAACGAGCCTCAAGGGGGGCGAGAATTACCGCAGCAAGATAGCTTTGGATACAACCTAAGCTCTACTTGAGTTTTGGATCATGACGCTCAAGACACTTTAGTAGCCAATATCGCTGCTGTTGTTTCAAAAGCTGTTCCTTTGTAGCCCGACGTAGCTCCTGCTCGCGCCGCCATGTGCTGATTAGGGAGAGTAGCTGAGATGCACAGTAGCCCGGCCATTCCCTCGATACTACTTCTTAGACTGTCCCAACGAGTTTCAGGCTGAGATTTCAGAAAGCTTGGGCATTTTGAGATGGTGTTTGTTTACACTATTGAACGGTTTCGTGCTTTGAAAGTTTGTCTCAAGAATACTCCGCCTCTTGCACGTAGTGCTACAGTATAAGAACGTCCATATTAGTGCATTATAGGGAACTTACAGCGCTTTCAGGGTAAGTATTAAGAGAGCATTGCTGGTATCATGATCTTTTGCAGCAGATATATGTGGTGATGATGGTAGTGTTTTTGATGGTGAATGACGGATGGGCCATAGAAGATTGGATACTGGACATGCGATCTACAGCCTCTATGCGGTTCAGGGCGCTCCCTGTCGTCAAGTCAGCCCGGTATCGAACCGCGTCGCCAGAGTTGCGACGCCTGCCTCTGCATCGATGGGAAAGGCCATTTAAGAGTACATGGTGCCGCGTTCATCTTTGACAGTAGGCCAAATATATCCTTCAAAGTCCAACCCTTCTGGTGCTTGGGACCCGTGTCATGTCGTGTCTAGGATCCAAAGGAGTCTATAAACATGATAGTAGAGGGGTTTATTTGGAATGTACTCGTACCCTGGCGATAAGTTTTAAGGCAGAGCTATAGCTGAAAGAGCCCTTTTGAACTTCAAACTTGATCGATAATATGTAACTTTCAGTTGACAGACCTGACAGCTGATACGTACATCACGCCACGCGCCAAAGACGATTCAAAACCACCATAAATCACCATGGTCTCCTGGAAACCCTTATCCTTTCAATTACCAGTACGGATTGCCAGAACATAGACACTAGATGCATTTATCAAGCTACAATTATTGTCTCAATCTTCTGTAGTAAATCGCATCTTTCATGAATTCCAGTATCCTATGATCTAGGCTAATGCCCAACTTGCTTTCGGGTGGTGGCCTGCAAACAGGTACTATTACAGGGTTCGTACAAGAAACATAGGCCAACCGTGCAACTAAGAAGTCCAAACGCAAGAATTGCCACATCCTCAAACTTCAATCCAGAGGTCAACATCAATACCTTTTCTCTCGTCAGCTAGTCTCGTTGGGATATGGACTCCAACTCAGCCTATAGGCTCTGACCCAATCTCTAGAGAGCGCCCGTATGATGTCCTCAACAGCCAATGCCACCCGACTTCGTCACTTTTCACATCCCTGTTTGCTTCTGAGTCCTGAAATTTCCTCAGTTCATCTGGAGAGTGTAGCCGGCATGCTCATGTCGACGAAGAAGAGTGCTTCGCACCAACTTCTAAGTGGTAGCGATCTCCTCCACATAGGGTTCATCCTTGTCCCAGGGCTTGTTCGCGTCGTACTCCTTTGGCTCCTTCACCTCGATCCAACAGTGATGAGGCTCATCTTCTGGTTCGTCCCCATCTCGAATCATCCAGACCCAGGCCACGAACTGCGGATCGGCTTGGTTGGCAAGAGGTCGACCGTACGCGGGGTCGTATCCCAGCCGATGAACAATCGGCTCTACTTCGTACCACGCCAGGGGAGAGAACTGAACTTTGTGTGTTTTCGTATGATACCGGAAGCCAGCCCACTTTCCTCCAAGTGAGCGGGTTCCGCGGCTGTACCCATACAGTCCAATGAATGGTCGGTCCAGCGGATGAATGTAGGTAGCATGCGGATCGATATGTGGATGGACATCTTCTGGCTGCGAGATAAGAGTCGCGTGGTGGGTCCACAAGAATGACCAAGGGTGTTTTAACAAGGGTGAGCGAGGGAACTCCCATGGGATTCCAGTGTCGGCCTGAATTCCCTTGTCCTTGAAGTATCGAGCCGCAGCATTGCTATGCGGCCCAACGCGATTGAGTCCCCAGCTCTCGCCGTTAGTGCGTGGTGCTACAACATCTGGTCCCTCCATCTGAAAGCCTGAGATGTGCCACATGCGTGTCATCATTGACACTGAAACGACGGCTTCTTCTAGGAACGGGAAGCGCGAGAACATGGGGAGGTCGGTCTCGAAAGGCTCAGTCTTCCAGCGAAGAGTGTTGGCGACGGTTTGAGCACGGGTGGTTCGGGAAACTAACAAGATTAGCGAGTGCCATACAACGGTTTATGAAGACTTACTGCATCCAGAAGAGTCCTGCGACGGGGGCAGCATCGGGTAGTCGCTGAATGCGATCAACCGACGAATAGGCAACGCCTCGTCGTCTACCTTGTAGCCAGCCGCCTTCATGGATCGAATCCATGAATTGTCAGGATTCGGGTTTGGGATAGCCATCCAGAAAACCACGAGGGTATCCCGAATGGGATCCATGGTGAACTTGGTTTTTCCTTCGTCGATGGTGATAGCCTTGATGCGGTGGAGTGTTTCAACCACCCGCTTGAAATCCTTGGACACGGACGCGAGATCTCCGACGGCGACATAGGCGGCTTCCGGGTGAACAGAGTTGTCGATGGGACTAGACATAGGTGGGATGACGTAGCTCATGATCTCAACTTTTAACTCCATCGGGAGTTTGGAGAACGGACACGCCATCTGAGAGAATTAGCGTTAGCTAAGAAATAGGGAGCGATATGGTGAGTATGAGAAGGATACAAGGTTAAACTGATAAAGACTAATGACTTACTGCGGTGTGGGTTAGATGTCTGAGTTGGTAGTGCCGTTAATGTTGACGTGTAGATCAAAGGTCGAAGGACAGAGAGTTTGTTTGAGGATACTCAGTCGTAAGGTCCAGGGACAAGATATGAGAAAGGTAGGAATTATTCTTCTGACTGTTCTATGTCAAGCGCGTGGCGCAATATGGAAGATGTGTTTTCGGTAGAGCCAGTGGAATATGGTTGGCATTCAGACAGTGCTTGATCAAGGCGAGGTTAGTGCCTCCTCTCCAATTTCAGCGGCGGTGCGAGATGTGATAGAGGTGTCTGAGATCGAAGGGGAGATTTGTAAACAAGGAGATATCTGTCGATGGGTGCTCTAGAGAGACTATGCCCTGAGTTAACGAGGTTGATACTCAGTTGTCGTGTTTCCACGAGCTGATGTCATCGGTAGAATATGATCGAAGTCTTGTGTTGTGTTGTTGTGGGTAAGAAAGATGCGCTGTTGCTGCTGTCAAAGAAGATGAATGAAAATGTCGGTTAAGATGAAAGTTCCGAATGTTGTGATGATATGAGAACTTGGGATGAGGTTTCAAGAATACCTCAAGACTTGGGATGATAGAAGAATAAAGAGATGAGTTATTGATGGAAAGATAATAGAGTGAGTTTTGTGGGATATGTTTGGGATGGCGTTGGTGTATGGAGAGACAAGAAGGAAGAGTTGATCGGATGCGAAGCGTGAGGTAAAAGAACAAGGAGGGGACGCGTCCAACGCCAGTGGCGGCGGCGTTTGTTTGCCTGGCCGGTGAGTGAAACTGGCAGTGGAAGTAAACAGGGTAGGCTATGGGATGCAGCCTGGGTGGTTAGTCTCTTGCCGTTTAAGCGCTGTGATGATGAATCATCCCCCCATCGCACATAGCCATAACTTTCTTCTTAGGGCAATGCGAATACAGCCCATGGCAGCAGTGGGGAGGGACAATGGTGATGTTCACCTGCAGAGACAAGTTCCGTAAGGCTTCTCACCGAACACCTCAAATGTATAGCAATTTAAGCCCGAACAGCTCCGGGACATTGCCATCAGCATTGTGGGGAAGAACATGCGATGTATCATCTCATGGTTTGGTTATTGTGTAGGCAGTTTTAGAGATAGAAAAAGTAAGAAGTATGGTCAATCTTCTGATCGTACAGCGAATAGGAAAATAAATCCCCATCAACCTTAGTCGCTCTCACTTTCAGGCATGTTCAGATTCCTCTTTAGTTCTTATCCAGTTGCCTGTGAATTGCCATGCCGCGATCTTTACGTCTTGGATATCAGCCAGTCAACACTGGACAGAACACCAACACAACAACCAAGCTGTCGAGGAATAGCTTCCGTCACTGGCTTGCCAGCGCAGTCACCGTGACTGAACACCATTTGCGAGTTCGCCAGGAACGAAAAAGCCCTAGAGGATGTTCCTCGAGCTGATGTGAGTACAAAGTCCACGAAGGCATTGACTTTGGCGAGGTCGCACGCCTCCACTTGCCGGAATGACCACATCAAAAGTCCTTTCAAGTGTTGTTCGCGTGATGGACCATGGGCGGGCATCTCCACAATCAATCTCTCGCACACCTGCTCCGCTCAGAATCCCTAAGCTCTAATTCTGAGTGCCGAAGTATAAGCAACATCATCCGGTATGGTGTAGTGGCTAACATTTCGCGCTCTCATAACCTGAGAGATCAGTACCGCGGAGCCCAGGGTTCGATTCCCTGTACCGGAGTTCCCTTTTGCACTTTTGAGTAATTTTATTCTGTCAGTACGGGTTTCATTTTTACTTGGCGTTGCTGATCAATTAATTTATGACGACTAGATAATTCATTTGTCTTAAGCGGTCAATGAATATGCACGTGAGACTGGGGCATGGTTGTGTGAAGCAGTCTGATATTGCAAATGAGACCAAGTATTGACATATCTACTCTACTATCTCTGTATCCTTCAATTCCTGCTCAAATCCTACCATTCCCCCAGAAACTCTCTGTTCAAGTCCAATCATCAATTCATTTCCAACATCTCTTAGTAGACATAAAAGATCTCAGTCTCGCTATCCTGAGCACGAAGCTTCTGGTTTCGCCTCTTGAGGATAATCTTAGCAAGCCAAGCAAGAGCTGCAGTGCCAATGCTAAAAGCAGCACTGCTGGCCATGGCAGTGGCATATCTGGGCTCGTCGCTCTTAGGCCAGAGATAAGGAGTCCAGATAAAGCTGATGTTCATGATCATGGTAACCATGCTGATGGCAACAGCCTTCTTCTCCTTGGTCTGACCGCAGACAGAGCCGCACCAACCGAGGATAAGACTGTTGACGGCGTAGGTTCCGATGGTGAAGATGACCATGCAGACGTAGCGACCGGCTGTGTTCAGAGTAGCAGCGGCGGAGGCGAATCCAATGACTGCAACGGTCTTGGAGGCGGTGATGTGCCAGGTTCGCTCGTTGTATTTTCCTGACATCCATGAGACGAGGATTGTGCTGGCGCCGGCGATGAGGTAGGGAGGGCAGGTGAGGACGAGAGTGATGGTGGTGTTGAAGCCGAGAGTCTTGACGACAGAGGGGAACTAATCTGTTAGCAGTTGGCCCCAATTGAGGAATTGAAAGACTTACAAAGTTCTTGAAACCGTTGGCAGCCAAGTGAAGATGAGCCATGGCGCAGAAGATCCAAACCATGGGATCGCTAGCAGCCTGCTTAAGACCCTTAAAGGTGCTAGTCTCACCCCTGTTACCCACAGTATCGAGCTCCATACGGTTATGCGCCAACTGTCTCTCCTCCTCAGTCAACCACCTAGTAGTGAGAGGGAAATCGGGGAGGATAAAGTAGCCGATAACAGCAATCACAAAGGTAACAGCACCCTGGAGGATAAAGAGCCACTTCCAGCCAGCAAGGCCAGCGACGTCATCAAGACCGTGGAAGATACCAGCGGCGATGAGACCGGCGAAAGCAGTAGCGAGGATGTTTCCGGTGTACAGGATGGCGATTCGGGTTGCGACCTCCTTGCGGGTATAGAAGATGGAGAGAAGATAGACGGCGCCGGGGTAGTAGGGGGCTTCGGTGAGACCGAGGAAGAAGCGGGTGAGGAGGAGACCCTTGAAGTCTTTGGCGACGGCGGTGAGGGCGCTGACGACGGCCCAGAGCATCATCATGATACCCTGAGATGTTAGTTGAGATTGTTTGGGGAGTAGTGAGGGGAGCTTACCATGTAGCGAGAGGGACGAGTGCGGGTGAGGAACATGTTGGAGGGGATTTGGCCAAGGATGTAACCGACGAAGAGGATAGAGACACAGGTTTGATACTCTGCACATTGTTAGTCAAGACTTGTAGATGTGAAGAAAAGACTTACCAGTTCCCTTGAGGTTAAGATCCTCCTCAAGATCGTTGAGGCGAGCAAGGGCAATGGCATTGCGATCAAGATAGTTAAGCCAGTACATACTCCAAAGCATAGGCTATCATCATTAGTACACTTGTTTTTTATATTAGTGATCAGTTACTCACCATCATCCATCGATCAAGCTTCTTCACAAGAGCAATCTCCTTAGGATCAGTCTTCTCATGAGCACCAGAGTAATCAATCTTCTCAACCCGAGGGACTGTCTTCTCAGGATACTCAGTCTGAAAGATCTGGGGCTCGATGTCCCTGATGTCGGTCTTGCTGTCACGTTGAGCCATGATGAAGTACAAGTGAAGAAGTTATAAGATGAAGAGGTAGCTGGGTAGTCAAAGTGATCGACTGCCTTGATGAGAACAAAATAGTGGGCGCTTCAAGGACAGTTATATAGACATTTCTTGACAGCGACAAAACCTGGGGATATGCCCCAAGTTCCCCATGGTCCTTGACCATCCCCCGCATTGCGGGGTGCAGCGTAGGAGTCGGCAAGGCCGTAGACCGTGTAATTCGGAGGGCAGATCTAGGAAGTAGAGATTAAGTTGGTCTAGACCGTGTGGGAACCTCGCCAAGAACTTGGGGTAGTACTCGTCTTGCGAGAACAGGGATGAAGGAGCTGTCATGGTGTTGTGTGTCTTTGATCAACAGATGGTCTGCGCTTCTAGTCTACGAGCAGGTTTATCACAGCGCTAGAAAACGGCGCCAAGAGGAGTTAAACTACAACAGAAACTAGTTCCGAGCGTTTAACAGGTTGGATTCATACGAGAATGTATTAAGCTTTGGGTTATTCAGCTAGAGTGCTTCTTTTCTTCTAGAAGAACGGCTAACCTCAGTGGCGTTATCATCACGAGCCTTTAGTCTCATCTCTTATTGGAGAGTCGTATTGCACTGCCTTGCTCCAAACAGCCCTCCCATTAACATACCAAGCTAGACGAGAACTCCAAGTCATTTCCCCACTGCGGGATTTCCAGAAGTGTACGCCCGCAGCAACAAGGTCATGCTATACCGAACAGGGAAGGAGAATAAGCTTAACGATTAAGGTTGCGGAGTAGACATGGGGTAAAGAGCAGCAGGGATTCAGATGTGAGCAGTGCTTCCCCCACATCACGATGGAGGAGGAGAGAGAGAGTAAAGTTGTTAGATGATTGTTTTGGTAATGTGTATTGTTTTGCATGATTCATTAGATGTTCGCCAAGAGTGAGGGTGGTAGTTGTCTCCGCATGAAGGGAGAGCCTAGCTTGGGTACTCCGCTAACTTACTTGGCTGCCTCCGCACCCTTTTGGCCAAGGAGAGGAGTCACGTTGGCTACTCTCCTCATTATTGGCATCGTGTCTAAGAGATAAGGCTGCGTAAGTGAATCGTCGATTGAATCTTTAATCTCCCCCAGTTTACGCTACCAAACTTACGCAATGACAATGATCCGACTACCTCAAGTACGGGATGCAGGCGCTCAATGCACCCGTAAGCCCCATCTCACAGCATCAACAGGGATGTGCCAGAGATTGGGTCACGAATACCACCCTAATTCCTCGTACCCAAACTCACAGCATTGCATTACTACATCATAGCGCCTGTGTCAGAACCAGCTCTTGGCGAGTCCAGACCGTTCCGAAGATTCCCGCTCCAGTCTAATAACTAACTAGTTAGAATGTGATATCTGCGGGGGGGGATCTAACTTAGCGGTTCGGTGCCCGCATCTCAACTGAGGGGGTTGGGGGCTGTTTACTCCGCGAACATTGCACTAGCACTCCACTAACGATGCTCCGCCACTGTAATTATCCAGTCATACGCCGGTGAAATGATGCTAGGGTTTAGTTTCAAGCTCGCTGATCTTGCAACCAAGTTGTTTTTCTAGAAGAACTACCGCTGCATTCTAGTCATGCATGTCCTTAGCCCTATTCAGACACACATTCCAGTAGCCGCCTACGCTATCGACTCGACGCCCGCTCAGTGTCAAATGATAGGCTCAAGATAACCCGCCTTTCCGGATTCTTTTCGACACGATCTCCCACTAGACGTCTTCTCGAAGGATTCACCGCTGGTGTCTTACAGATCTGCACCAGCTCCAAATGCGCTGTGACGTGTTCCACTTTATGGCGCCTGGGGTTTGGTCTTGGCTATCAGCTATTTCAGCTAGAACGGGGAGTGATTACCCTTTCCCCGCAAGGGTATCTCACTGTGATAACTGGGGATGATGAGCACAGACGGTTTACTAATGGTCTTTCTAAGCGAAGGCATCGGCGCAATTACTGGATTGGTTTGAGGATGTTGTTGGTTTGCAAGTCGGATGCTTACGGGGACTCGTATTCTTGGCACGTCATCCTTGAGACGAAACTCTATTGCTCCAGGGTTGAAAGACGCAATGCGACCTTGGGGAAATGTACATACATTTCCGTAGAGGGATTGCTGGAAGGCGCTTGGATGCTCTTAGGTTCCTATTTCATCCGATGAGGCTCTGTAGTGAGATTCAGCGTTGTGTAGTGTAGATTTGGCTTGGCTTCTTGGGGAAAGAGTTTCGGGGGCTACTATTGAGATCCCGCCAGTGTTTCGGGGCTCAGCTGTCGTGGTCCGGATGGGGTCGGGACCGAGGCCAAGAAGCAAGGGGAGATAGCGCCAACAATACTGCATGTTGTCACATCTGAGTTGGGGAATGACGGCTTGGCTCGAACTTGGGGAAGAGTACTTCCCTACTCTTTCCGATGAAGGCTGATGAAGTTCATTCTGACTCATATGATACGATAGGTTGGCCTCATCTCAAGTCTTATCAAGCCTCACATAGATTCAGGTCAAGATAATAACACGGCTCGCTATTCCGATCCTCTTGCTTGCCAAGCAAAAGCCTGGTCGGAAATCATGACGATATGCAAAGTCCAATCATCTGTCAGGGAGAATGTATGCCAGGGGGCCCGAGGAACTAGGTTCAAAGCAGATTGCTGATGGTTGATGGCCTTGGGAGAACAGAAAACGTGAGACTTAGCTCAACCAAAATCGAGTGATCGACGATGAATGCAAGTCTCAGGTTTTCTGTCCCCTCTTTTGGGGCTGTAGCTCAACCGGGAAGTCTTCTCGTCTGGCTTTGTACAACAATGGAGTAAGGGTAAAGCGGTTGCATCCGAGATCGTCCACCAGTGGATATACGTCGTACGCAATACCTCATTCTCTGATATCGTCACCTAAATCAGGTTATTCATACTCAAATTTCTCATTATAAATACAGAGAGCTCGCGTCCACAAGAGTCTGATATCCTCAGCACTCAAAAGGAATTCACATCATCCCAAGGCAGAAGCTCCTCAACTGCAACGTCTTTCAAGAAGATCCTCCCAGTCTCGTCTCTCTTGATACCCCAATTCGAATGCAGCTTGGAAGATTCGCCAGGATCACTCAAGTGGCGCTGCCTAATGTAGGCTTCATGTTCGAGACTCCGAGCTGAAATGTCGAAGCATTACATGTTACCCTCCATGTTATAACACATTCAGAACTTGGATTCTATGCAAGCCACAAAGTCTCCCCTACTCTCACTGATCTCGAGAGTAGGTGGGTGGCCGGAAACCCCGTCGACATGTGATGGTGTTCGGGATGGTGTTCAGGGGCAACCGTTGTGCAGCTGCGGAGTCCTTCATTACCGCCAACTGCCAGGTCTGATCACTCAGACCAGAAGCCAATGTTACATCTTATGTATCTTGGGCGTCAGTTCAGTCGTGTCTGAAGGCCAGTCTCCTTGAACGGTCGCCCGAGACACGTCAAGTCACCACGATCGAGAGCTTTGTGTCAAGATGCCCTTCGACGACACCATTGATGTGCCGGAGACACTCTCTCTCTCCACATTGCCAAGGCATATTGATGCTGCAGCTCGCTTTTTACCCTTGCTCGGTGGCTTGTGGTCATCCTAGACCTAGTGGTCGCGCAATCCTTCGCCGCTCCTAATGCGCATCTTCGACGATACAGAAGCCTGTATCCAATCACACATATACTTCTCACAGCGACCGATTCCCTCATGTCTCTAGGCAGCCTTCATCAATGGTAGCATGCATCTCGTCAAGTCACAAGACAAGGCCTTCGCATTGAAGTGGCCCGTCGCTGACATCCATGACGCGCTCGAGAGTTCTGATATCTTCAGCGCGTAGCTAGCACGTACTTCTTCTTTAGCTTCTGATGCATCCTCTGTATTCTTGCTGAGTGGCTTGCAGCTATGCTTGACGTTCAGGCCCTGTGACCGTAGGTGTCCAGCATCCCTCCATCTTAGAGAGCTAGATGTTTGGTCACTCTCGCTCATTGGGTATGAGAGGTCTCTGCAGTCCCAAAAGCCAGGTCCCATGATGTGATCACTGTTCTAGTGCTAGTAGTGTAGTGTTCCGACGCGGTCAGTGGTTGTCCTAGGCCTGTTCACCTGTTCAGGGGGTCTCGAGACGTCTAGTCCAGCTCGCCACGGCCACTGGCTCGTTTCGCAGCTAGGTAAAGGTGTGCAAGAAGGTTCATCCCCTGTTCTCATTATCCCATTATCTTACTCTCATGCATCTTCCATTGTCACCGTCTTGATCGTGCGGCCATGACGCCCACTAGAACCGCTGCATCGAGATCAGACTAAAGTAGGGAGGCAATTTCGTTGGCTAATCGACGCAATTTACTTCTCGTATACAGTTGCGTGACCTTCTTGCTAATAACATCGATTGCTAGAGATACTAAGGAAACAGCTGTCGCGCCATGGCAACTGCACTGATAAACCTGAGGCTCGATACAAAAGCACAGCTATCCGGAGACGGTATACTTTTGGTGAGGTAGCGTGAACTCGCCACCCCATATTGCCAGGCTAGCCCTTCTTCCATCCTAAACAACGGTCCTCCTGATGTTCCGCCCTGGCAATCTGCATCAGTGATCAACCTATCGCCAAAAATACCGCAAGAATAATAACATTTCCACACGGTTATTCTATCCTGTCGCATAGGCTTTTGTTTATGATACAGGCTCCTAGTAGGATACCCTACGTGTGACTGTTCAACGTTAGCGGCGGTCGTTCTTTTGCCAGGTTCTCGTTTGTGCTCACAAAGTCTTGCTGGTGCATCATTGTCTTTGTATCGAATCCTTTTACCCCGAGGTACCCGTGCTTCTCACCCATTCGATCCGCGAGAATGAGGATAGCCCAATCGTTACCGAGTTCGCACTCAAATTTCTCTTGTTTATTTCTGGGCTTTTTGTGACATTCTACGCCTTTCAGAGCGATGATGTCCGTCACGTACGATTTCCCTCCGCTCCGACCGTCGAAGAAGTTGGATTGAAACGAAACAGTGTCGGCTAGTTCATCGTCGAAGCAGTGTCTCGCCATCAAGACGTGTCGCGGTCCAACCAAAGCACCACTGCAAGCTTTTCCCTTTGCATCCGCAAATGACTTTGCAGCCAGGAGAATCCTCCCGAGGGAATAGGCGGGGTATTGCGTGCTGTTCCATTCATACCTGTCGTCTTTTACAAAGTCTGCTAGTTTGCATATACCGCGCCGTTGGATTGGCCGATATGGAGGAACGGGTTTGCCGGCGAAGGTGTCGAGCTTGCGCCGTGGGACGAGGTGGATTCTTGGGATAGGGTGGGTTTGAGGGGCAATACGTGGGTGAATCTCTACCATTGACTGGCTTGCGGTGGTTGCTGCAGTTGCTGTGGGAACAGGGGGCGGAGGAGGAGGAACTGGAGGAGGAACGGGAGGTTGTGGTGGTGGAGGTGGAGGGTGGTCGCGAGCGTCAAGTGTGTTGTTGCCTACGACAGGTGAAGCAAACACCTGGTTGCTGAGGCCCAAGACGGCAATGTTGAGCAAGTTGACAATCAACATCCTGTAACTTACGCTTTTAGAAAAGACACGGTCTGTGCCGAGTACACGTATATTTATTCCCCTCATGATAGAGTTACGGCTTTTGCGAACTTGCGTAGTAATCAGAGTCCACTCTGGAGTTGCAAACCTTGTGATTATTATGGCCGCCATACAAATGAACTCTATGGACCAAGCACTCGACACATCAAGGGCCAATAAGACCCTTGAGCTTACCAATTTAACCCTAGCGATATCTCTACAACTTAGATCTAGAACACAGCATGGCACATGCATGAATACAAGTCTAGCAGAGCCGTGATTTGTCTTGACAAGTTTGGCACATTCCTTATCAAACCGAGAATCCTTCTTTATCAATTAAGTTTCTCCAGTGCCCGAGCCTCCGCTCCAGCTGCTTTATGTCCCTTTTGTGGTCACTGGCCAGGCGCCTCATCAATCATGCAACTCAAATACGCGGGGTCAAGACAAGCTTCCAGCCGCAGCTCTCAGCGACAAATGGCAGACTATGTAGCAAGCCTCTTTATCTCTATGTGGAAGAAGCAGAAGTTAGAGCTCCTCTATACCGCATAAGCCATGGACCTGCTTCCCATGTCACTAATTAGTGACACAGAATAATACCTGGCCTCATTCAGGATATCCGCTTCCTGATGAGCTCTGCCTGGCTTTCATCTTTGTTCATTGCGAGCCAACTTACAGTAGAGAAATATTTACTTCGACTACCTATCAGCTGTTGGCATGTAATTGGCCACAAAACGGTTGCTCCGATGACGCGGAGATCTTATATCGTACCATTAACATAAAGTTTGTCAGCCGTGCCCTAACATGCGAAACTCTACTTGACCCTTCGGCTCACATGGGCCCCAGGTTTTGAATATTCAATTAATTTCACTTCACTTTAGTTTCAGAAGCGGATTGGTAATCATTTCGAGATGATCTCCTACTCACAAATCTCAAGCCTTTTGGTGTATACACCGTGTAGGCATCACCCTGCTTCTGCCTTCATATTGAGATACTGTGGCTAAAGTAACTACATATACATCATTAAGCTCATTGAACTCGCTAGAGCTTTGTGCGGTATATTTATCCTCCTTTTGTATTTCTCCATCAATCTTCCTGCCTCCGTCATTCTTTCATGATAACCTCAGCATCCTGGAGATGTTTGACGAGATCAGTAGGCCCAGTGCTTGCATTCGCTTGAACATTGCATACTGGCCATGGCGAAGTATTAATACCTGTTCTATGATATGTAAATGTGACCCCATTGGGATAAATGGCCTCTACAGCTCTTTCGAAAGCAGTCTCGTCCCCAATAAGTCGAATGGGGATGTCATGCATTTGAGTTCCGTAAGTCGCCATTGTTCTTTAGATGTTCTAAATCAAGGGTTTTTTTGTGTAAGTAGCTATGACATAAATGAGTTATGATGTTGGTTGTAATTCTGGTTTTACGATGCGCCCATGGAATTTATAGGCGGCCACGGCGGTGTCACTGCCATCGCAATACACAGCATAGAATGATCTTCACTTCTTGACAGCGGTTAAGTTCCTGAATCGGCTATGAACAGCGTCACCAGTCGTGATTCTCTCGACAAACAATCACCTCTCGTCATCACTTAGACTGAAGCCTACAACTGTGACGTGAAAAAGTTAAAGTTCAATTTGGTCTCATCGTCTCATTGTATCCGAGATAGCAAACGCTTCGCCTGCTACATCTCTCCTCCCTCAGCGACGGTATCCATGATGTTGGGCGTCTTCCTCTCACTCCTCATCATCTCTCTTAAGAACACCCTCGTCCTGCAGAGTCTTGACCAGATCTGCGGGTCCTGTACTCGCTCGGGGCGCCGTAACCTCGTACACGGGCTCTTGTGTATGCGAGCTCTTGATAGGGTGCGTCACTCCTTCACCATAGTGTCTCCTCAACGCCGCTTTGAAGCTCTCCAAGGTCTTGACAAGACGGACGGGGACATATGTGATTTGACTTCCATAAGTCTCGGGTTCTTGGTCTGCAGGCATGGTCGTAGGTTGTGAATGTGAGAGTTTGTGGTGGATTTGATGTGTTGTTTTTGATGTTGTCTGTTTGTCTAGCTAATCGCCGGCAGGTCGCTTCTTTCTATAGTCAATCTCCAGCCCTGAGTGAATTCACTGCCATTGAAACAGACACTTGTCACAGTCATTTTTGGGCGTGATTATCAACCTTCTGTCATTTCACTGCCGATTCCTCACTCATATCGCCAAGCTCCCTAGCTCGCTGATTTACGGTCCTTTCACTTATGGTGAGTGAATTGTTTCATAATGTCTTTTCAGCCAATGTGAGTCTCGAGACTTCTCTGATTGCTTCCTGAATAGCTTTAGTAGAGAATTCACTGGATCAGGTAAGACTTCAATGCGTTTTTGAACCTGTCAGCAATACCTATCCTGCAAACACTGTCGGTGGAGTAGCATTCACAATTCTGTCACTCAGATGACCTTTTCAAATGAAGCGCCATCACTTTCATTTTCTTTTGTCCATCACGACACTCCGTTACTCACATCACCTCTCTTGTCCACTTTCCCTCATTCCTTCATGACGAGCTTAAGTTCCTGCAGTTCGCGTAGCAGGTTGAAATCCGCTGAGCCCTTGACCACGAGTCCCTCAATCTTATAATGCGCCATAGCCTCTGTCGTTTCTGTCATGCGTACTCCCCCAGGGAAGAAGTCGAGCAACTTCTCTCTTAAAGCCTTTAAATTTTCTTCTCTGACAAGCTTATACGGAATGTAAACGGTGCGCGCATCGTATTCAGTTTTGTGTCCGATATTTGAGTCTCGAGACATTGTGGCTGCGGGGAATATAATTATTAATTATTCGAGCTGTGATTCTTAATGTGTACGTGATCAACTTGCTCCCTTCTTGGCCAGCCGTTCGACCGACTGGACGCCTCTATCCATGCTCAATGCGCTCTGCTTGTTTGTTGTCACTCACGTTGCATCAGGCACACTGTCACTATCAACAAGGTGTGAACGTCAGGCTATCAGCCTCCTTCATTGTGAGTTTATAGTCTTCCAGTTCATGAGTCCAAAAGCCTTTTTACACAGTCCTGAGGGCCCATTCAGCACGCGCAGACGTGCTCTATACACAGCGATTCAACCGTGGTCACCATGGAGCTGAAGGTACGCGCTGATGTTATGGTCAGCTACCATGTAGTGTATACGGAGATTCGTAGAGTACTAACTTTATTCGGGCGGTATGAAGCCACTCTATAGATAAAGTCTCATTCCCTCTTAGGAGTACGAGATTAGTAGCCTAGATGTTGCTGGCATCTATTACTCTCACAGTTGCTTGGGTCACCTCTTCTTTCAAGACAGTACAGCGTTAATTACGGCAGGCGATTTATACAGTTGACTTCGTCATATTCTGCTTTCCAAGGCTATTTAACCTTGACTGTAGAAGATAACAGGCCTTCTTTCACCGTGGCCTACAAGCTTCGCAGTTGCTTTCCCCCATCCTTGCCTCCTCCCTTACTCCTTGAGAATATATTCACCTTCTGTGAGGAACTTGTGAAGGTTGATCTTATCAGGGCTGTCTCGAAGCCCGATGATTTTGTACTGTGCCACATGTTCGGCGGTCGCATTCTCAAATGTGACGTCAATTCCCCCTGGGAAGTATTCCTTCAAGCCTTCCTCCAGCTTGGAGTAATCGCCGACAAAGGATATTGGAACGTATCGTGTGAGCGTGTGCCATACTGCATTGTCTCCTAATTTGGAATCTGCGGTCATTCTTGCTGTGTAGTGATTGTTGGTAGACGTAGACTTTCTGTGTGAAGTTGTGGATTGTTGGATTGCTGGTTGTTGGCTGTTGTTCATTCATCTATTACTTATAGCTGGAACCTGGCTGAGCAAGCAGTTAATAGTGACTCCATTCACACTCGATCCTGGCTGAGCGCTTCTAATCACCGCACAGAATGAGTCTCAACTTATCACTCTCTAGAGCATTCGGAGACCTCATCATCACTGTCCTAGACCTTCGAAACGTGCATGGGTCAGAACATCCATAGCAACCCCGTAGGGCATACTCAAAGGCTATGAGGAACTTCTGTAGATCTAATTTATCGGGACTGTCTCGGAGCCTAATATCCTTCTAGTGCGCTACATGGTCTGCAGTTTCCTTCTCAAATGTGACAAAAATTTCCAGGCAAGAAGAGGTAAAGTACAGATATTAAATAGCGAGACTTACTACCAAACAAAAGGCTAAATCAAGAGAACCAGGTTATTTATCAACGATAGTCTTCCTTCTCATCCCTTCTTTACCCATCACACTACGACCAGCCTCAACAGCCTCCTCCAACTCGGCCAAGCACGCCGCCTTGTCGTAGCAGTTCGTAATATTAATACGATACGTCAGACGGGCAGACATGGTTCTCTGTCCCTGGCTCCTCCTGAACTCCATCACCATGCGGCCAATAGTAGCAGGACTTACGACCCTCTCAGGGTGGTTCTTGATGTACCAAAACAGCTTCTCATAGATTAGAGATATGCCAGCAATCATCTTGAGAATAGTGGTTGATGTTTGGGTAGCTGTCAAAGGCCCAAAGAAATTCAGAGCCACCAGGAACTTGGAGGTCAGAATGTCTCCTGCTGAAGCATCGAAGCATCCTTGAAGGAAGAGGTTGCGGACCTTAGAGTCGTGGAGGAGGGGCGTGCAGCTTGGAATGCCCCAGATGGTGTTGATGATTTTCAGGATCTTGATGAAGGCGCTGTAGAGGGCTGTGGCGCCCACAAAGGGGATGAAGGGGATTGAAGAAGTGCCAACTGCTTTCCAAAAGACGTTCATGCCCAGATTGATTGACTCTGAGGAGCGTTAGCAACGGGCTATGTGGTAAAGGATGGATATATTTCACCTTTCAGCTTCATGTCAGCCGAGTGGCACTGTGCTGCTGTCCACAGAAGTTTGAGACCGTCTGCTAGCAGCATTCCCCTTGTTTCCTTTACCAAGGAATCAACACCTGACGTCTCCATCGGCTCACCTACAAAAGGTCAGTTACAGGACAAGTACAAAAGTAACAATATTCTCCTACCGTCTTCCGGCTGTGGCATGCTGAGCCGGATAATGGCCACGCGCAACCGCCGTCCAAACTCCCTTTCAAACTGTCCGCGATAGTTGGAGTCGTAGTCTGCAATGGCAAAGTTCATTGCATCCTTTTCCAGCTGATCAATATCAACTGCCTTTGTACGATTACGCTGACGTCGGCGCAGCTGGCAGAAATGGTCATCGACCAAAGTATCGAACTGCGTAAAGACGACGACAACAGGTATATCGCCGACGTCGGCGTTAAGGAAGAATTCTTTTTCGGCACTCTCAATCGGTCGGTTCGAGCGACAGCTGATACAGTACCTGGAGACATAACAATTAGCTAATGCGATCTGGGTAGGTTAAGAGCTGACTCGCCAGATGCAGTGCAGCTGATCTGCCAAGTTAGGCTGCTGTCGACGATACTTGATAAAACTGTTGATCTCGTCGACGCATTTCAGGTCACCTGCTTCAAAGCCTCCCGAGTCGTGCAGAACAAGGTTCTCGTTCTCACCAGGAAAGGTAATGGGTTACCAGACCTTTTCCTTCTTCGTCCCGACAGTACGGTGACTAACTCCTGTCTGTATTCGCCGCCGTCACTCGCATGCGCCGTTCGCGTTGGAGATATAACTTACCTTTTCAGGGGGGACACCAAACACGACCGAGCATATCGTCGACTTTCCAACGCCGGCTTTACCAATGACCAGGATGCGAAACTTGTCGCAGCTCTCAGGGAGGTTGTTAAACGTAGGGCCTTCAACGACGATCTTGGAGGTGTCAACCTCCAAATTATATTCGTCGTTCGGCGCATTCAAGTTGACAGGGCTCGGTCTTGGACTGTAGTATGTAGCCATTGTATCCTCTCTAATGGCAAGAAAAGAATGATGAAAGAGTTAAAATCGCAGGAAGGATAGTTTTCGTTCCCCTCTTTCTTAACCGCCAGCCTGATTTTAAAATGTAAGTAAGCAAGCCACAGCCAGAGCTGAAAGTATCAACAACCAATAGCGCCACCGTAGTTAATTTATTTTCATCCCAAACTGAGACATTGACGCCTGGATCCTTGGTGAAAGGCAGATAGAATTATCATTTGCCCAAGACTGCACAAGGCCGCACCGCATTATCAGCGTACAGAGCGAGTCTCAACTTATCCCTTTTGATCAGCTATCTAGAGCATACTACTCCTGTGGTATTCTCAGTGTTGTCTTCAGTTCCAAGTGTTATGACCTTTAGGGGACCTCATCATCACTGTTCTGGAACTCCGAAACGTGCGTCGCCTCATAACATACATAGCAAAGTTGTTTCACGCTTCCTCGGCGTTTCAGGTTTCTTCACTTCTCGATTCCCATCTTACTGCAGGTTCGCCGTGACTACGGGGGTCTTGGAACGACCATCGGCCATCTCACAACATCAATTCTTTCACTCGTCATTTATGGCAGTTTAACTTATGTGATTCATATGTAAATAACTACAGGTAGCTCATGACCGTCGGCATCCCAAAATGACACTTGTATGCGTCTCTTCCCTCCCCGCGATACTGGACGATTCATCCCAGCTCTCATCCTCTTCGGCCGAATCGGCCCTGGAGAATAGCACCGACATCTTGGAGCTTTCTCTGCAGGTCGGCTGGCTCTTTGGTCTTCGCAAGCGCAGTAACACGGCAGGTACTTGGGCTGTATTCGTAGTCGACCTTGAACCCAAAAGGATAAATGTCTCTCAGTGCGTCTTCAAATTTTCCCTTGTCGTTGATGAGGACTAGTTTGATGTCATGTTCGCAGGACCATTTAGCGGCTCCCTGATTGGTCTTGGTGCAAGTTCCAGAAGGCATGGTTTGTTTAGTGTTGGTGATGGTGATGGTAATATGTGGAGGTTTGGTTGTGTTGGTTTTTGGCATGGGAAATATTGGGGGTTGTTGGTCTATTTATACTTGATCTTGGGTCCTTTCATTCCATCGTCCTTGCGCTGGGTCGAGCATCACCATGCTCAGGGGACGTGATCGTCAGCACATAAATTCTTCGTCGTGACTCGCGTGCAAAATATCTGTAGGTCGCTGACGAACACAAGAGCAAAGCACACAAATGGCTTCAACAGCACTGAAAGCGTGCTTTGATCTCCATCAGACGTCTACCATATTACTAACAGAGGCCCATTCACAGAGGTCGTTGCGGTCATGGGGAACACCAAAATGGTCCCTTTCGTTAAATACTGCCATGACTTGATCTCGTGAAGGGCACCAAGTACTTCGGACACTCGCAACCACTCCCTGAAGCTCACCATTGTTCAACTGATGGCCGGCATACGCCAATTAGCTGTGAGTCATCAGGCGCATTCAGGGAGAGCTTTGTCTCATGATTCTTCAAGCTCTTTTCATCGCAGACATCGATGCTCTCATCATCAGTTCCTCCAGCAAGTGAGCCGCACAAGCAGTGTCAACACTGGCCGCATTTCATCTCCAGAGTCCCTATAAAAGGTCCCCAATGCCCCGGGTTATCATCCCCACACACTCCATCCAAGTCATCAAGTCCATCAAATACTAGACCCAACATCACGCCACAATGATTATCATCAAAAGATGGGGCAGCACAAATGCTGTCGACACTGAGAAGCTCGTGTTCAAGCATGAGTTCCCGGAGAAGCGATTCTGCAGGATGGAGAAGCTTCGGGAGGCGCTCGGGGACATCTTTGGCGCGGATGTTTGGGTTGTCGAGTATGATGGGCATAATATCGTCATCAAGGTGGGAAGCAGGGTTGATCTTAAACAGGAACTGAAGGCGCGTGGTATCATCCACAAGTCTATGTGTAAAGCTCGGGCTATTAGGTTTTTCCGGTATTTTGAGTATGCCCGTTACTGCTAAGTTCAATGTACTGACTCTGGTTTTTGAGCGCGAGCATGGCCGCAAGGTATTCATGGGTTGTCGAGATCTCATGATTGCTTTTACAATAAAGGGCCAATAAACTGAATCGCGACTTCGCACGATGGAATTTGGCCACCACAATTAATCTATATTCTCAAACCTTGGTCTCGTATTGGCTTTAATTGATGTTTATGCATGGATCTTATACCTTCTGCACTGCTTGCTAGTTAGCAAAGTCCAACTGTAACAGATCCTAAAACTAC
Source organism: Fusarium mexicanum (assembly GCA_013396015.1). NCBI lineage: Eukaryota > Fungi > Ascomycota > Sordariomycetes > Hypocreales > Nectriaceae > Fusarium > Fusarium mexicanum. The sequence goes on along the minus strand of JAAOAM010000019.1, from coordinate 48,282 downwards.
AGGGTAGTTCAACCTGCAGTTGACAGTAAATATTAAATAAAAGAGTACAAGACAATCTTATTTTAGCTAACTATACTTAGAGCAGGAAGGAAACGGTGTTCCTAAGTCTAATTGTTTAAAATCCTTTGGTAAAGAGAAGATGGATAAAGCGGAAAGTAAGATAATTTACTAATTTTGCAAAGTGCTTATGATTATAGTTGAAAATTCGGACAGGGAATAGCAAATAAGTCAAGCATCCCCGTTGACGCAATTGGTTAGCGTGTCAGACTTTTATCAACACATGAAATCTGAAAGTTATGAGTTCGAGTCTCATACGGGGAGTTTCTTTTTTCGCCAATTTCAAATGTCCATTTTGATCTCTGAGTCAAAAGGAATCGATCGCACTCATTTTTATCTTTTTATCTCTTTATTTGCGCTCGTGGTGGTCGTTTGAAGTTGTGCTCTAGTAGAGTGCGCCACGAATATGAGAGTGTGGCGCGAGCTCCCCAAACAATTCCTCAGGGAGCAATCAATCTGTCTCCGTGCACCAACATCTCACCTTTGCGCTCCTCCTGTGCTCGAATCCAGGACCAATCTTTTGACACAACATCTTGTCTCGCCGACGAGGGGCCACTTTTCGTAAGGCATGACCTCTGAAGATTTAGCGACCGGCGCTATGATTCCAACCCAAATCGACCTCGCGCTCACGACGCATTCGCCAAAGACTCCCTGGCCCTCGTGTTTGTGCACATTCCCGCTGTCGCTTTCGATTTAGATGTCCTCACCTAGTCTTACTTCATTGTTTCGAATCGCCCGCTCCATGCGACACTCCGAGATGCCTTCCCCGCTGCAAGGGCCCATCCCGCGACGGCGATGCGTGAGCCTGTTCCCAAGAACATTCACGCCGAAGAGCTAGAGGTCCACGGCAACATGCAGTCTTCCTCGTCGACTCTTATGCCTCGATCCTCGTCGCGTCCTACGATTCGCCGCCCGTCCCACGACTGGCCCGCGATCACCAGCGTCGCTGTTCTATCGGCAACTCAATATGCCTCAGACAGTATCGCATAGATCTAGTTGCTCTTCGACAACTACTAAGCTCTGAGGATCAAAAGGTAGCACGCACCTATGACGATACACGCACGCACCAAACAAGCGTCGGACAAGATATCTCCAACGACTAGTCCCCTCCCGCCTGCGCCAACCCTCCTCTGTCCCTCTGCGACTCATTCTCGGGCCATCGTTCACGGCCGCGCTTGTGTTCTCGAACAGCAACCCGGTCGAGAACCCAGCCTGGCGTTACGATCGATTCCAATACTCGTTCTTCCGTCCGACTCCATACGCTCGATGTCCGTCTCTTGCAAAGGTTTCTGAATGGTGTTTTCGCGTCGTAAGAACCGCGATTCGGCGGCAAAACTGCTTTCGTTCGGCTTGAACTGGTGAAAGATGCACGACGGCTAGCCTAAGGTCTTGATCAAGCCAGTTAGTTCTCTTCCATCGACTCATCGTCGCGGCTTTTCTCAGCTTGCCGTTGAGTTTCAGGACGTTGACTACATGCTGTCGGTGCAGGCGACTCTACATCTGAGTAGATGCGGCATGTCGCAATACGGCTACGGTTGGTTAGCATTCGGTGAATGAGCCCTTGCGGCTCTGCAGGGAGACGTAACAGCGACAGACCACTCCCAAGGTGTCCTGCTACCTCGAAACGTAGTAAACCCGCGGAAGCTTCCAAGATGACGGGCAGCAACCCAACTCCAACCGTAAGCATTGTACATGGAGCTCGACTTGGGTTTTATGAAGCCATCATGTTTGCAAGGTGTTTGACGCCCGAGAAAGGGTCTTGACGTTAATCCTGCTTGACGAAATTACGTGAAGTAGTCTCGAGAATTCCATTCCATGTCCGCTTTGATCGCCAGCCGCGATTTATGTCGAGCCATGTGCGATCTGTCGCGTGCTCCATAACGTTGCTGCATGGCGCGATTGACGCAATGGCGATGACCGACTACAATTGCAGACAAGGCAAGAGATTCGGGACATTACCTGTAGGATGTAGTTCCTAGTTCGCTCATCTTATTGTCAACTTCGGTAAAATCTCGCAGTAGATCTGTTGTAATTTACAGCAATTCTTCTCAAATATGCTTGCGCAAAGAATAAAATTAAAGGTCCCGGGTAGGAATGCGCATTTGACATTTCACCTCCACCTGTCTATCCCGCGTAATGTCATTCTGCGCTGGAGAGGAAGACTTACGCAATTAAAGTCATCGGCGATTCGAGGCTAATCTATAATTTCCGAGGTTTTCTGTTATTGCGATGTTCATCGGGAAAAATTCCCACGCTTGAAGGTTGTCAATTAATCTCGACTGCCCAAGCCCAAGCCCAAGATGCAACAGCGCGACAACGACGCAAATGGTAAAACTCTTTGCGATCAATCCTGATAATCAGGCAGTAAATTCGTCCTCAGGAGTTAATTCCCTGATATCGCAGGCGTTCAAGCTAAGTATCTACCCGCCTCATCATAGTCACGTCGTCACCATAAACGCGTCAATCAACCGCTATACCTCCGCCTCTATTCGCCTCCTCACCACGTCCTCACATCATCATCACAAGTTCAAATCTGGTGTTTCTCCCTCCCGGCTGCCTCTCCCAACAAACACAATCAATCTACGCGTCCCTCCATAGCCTCAGCATCGCCTCAGCACCGCCCCGATCAGAAAAATCCGTTCTACCTTAGCTGAAACCTTAAACACCGTCCTTCTCCATTCAGAACCTCCCGAGATGAATATCCTGGTGTCTCGGTTGCCGCCGCCTTCACTGACGTCACGGAAGCAAAGAAAACATGCAGCGAAATTAAGCTTAACCAAAGGAGGCCACCCGTAATTTGAATGCCGGGGCAACCCCTGTCTTGTTTTTACGGGCAAGTTTCTGGTTTTATGTGTGTGCGTGTTGTTTTATGTGCGATGATACTGTATCGGATCGCTGGAGCAAATCGGCGCTATCAAGTCGAGGAGAGGGTGAGATGTCACTGGCGGGTCTGTCATGTGTACAAAGTCTCGAGTGCCACGTACGATGACTTCCATTGCCAACGGTGTTTATTCACCGTCTAACGTGCCTTGAACACGTTATGTTCCCAACGAACTGCCGAATCGGGCATCATATCATGCATGATGTATTCGATTCAAGAATTCTTTCGCCTCTAGCCAATCCCCTCGCTTCAAACATCACCATCCTCAAAGATCCCTCTGCATGACCTGACTAAGTGGACCAATACCGGGCTGTGTATAAAACTGCACTGCACATAACAGGATGAAATAGTTTCTCATCGACTAAAAGATACAAAAGCCACCGCTAGAGGCACTTTTAACTTTAAAAAACTGGATTTATGAAATCGCCCCCTTTTTACTCGTAACAGAGGGAGATGAAGGTTGCCGGGGAGGGAAGGAGTGAATGAGATCTAGCGTGATGGGCGCTATTAAGCTTAAAAAACGAGGCTTAGACAGTGACGTTGTGGGGCGATTTATGGGGACCTGGACCTTGGATTTGTGATTTTGGGGTGGGGACGGCCTGGACGGTTAGTGGGCGTTTAGATCTTGGCTGGCGGTAATACGACAGACAATACGACAGACTGATCAAGAGCAGTGCCTCTACAGTAGATGCCGTGAGTAGGTGATATCAGTTTGTGAGTATGTGAAGGATATAGCCGTAATGTCAAGTGGTATATTAATATTATTCTCATTAATATACCAGCATTGCGGCAGTTTGCAGGTCTTTGCACAGACAAGTCCCGCTGATTAAACAAAAAACACCCCTGTAAACGCCAAGATTCGCAACTCCAAGCAATACCATCTTAGCCCTCGCCATCGCCAATCACACAGCCCGCCCAGGATCTTGGCATGCCTCGTGGCTGTGGCTGTGTCCCAAGTGTATTTTCATCCCCCTACCCTCATCCCCAGCGCTTTCAAGTCTCAATATCTTGGCTTCTCCTCTTTTCACCTTTTTTCCCCCTTCTCTCATGAACCACACATTCCATCTCACGTCAACATGGACTCTAGCACTCCACGACGTCCGCGCGCTCCTACAATCACTGTCGACACTGCGGCTGTCGACCCAAACGATCCCGGTAATTCTCCAGTGCGATGACTGACTTGCTCACATCATACGATGCAGTACAACTAACATGTATGTAATTGAGTAGCACCCGCAGATTCAATCTCTCCATCTCCGCTAGACGATACGAATACTCTTGCGGTACCGACAGCCAAATCTAGAACCGAATCATGGTCCTCGTCGCCGTCTACAAAAGTCGGGACCGATCATGAACAAATGTCTCGCGAGGTAGAAGCCCTAAGAAAAGGCGACCAAGCCGAAATTCTAAAGCCCGACCCCGGCGAGGAAGACCACTTTCACGTGGAAAATAACCCATTCGCTTTTTCGCCCGGTCAATTGGCGAAACTCATCAACCCAAAGAACTTGGCCGCTTTTGTTGCGCTCGGTGGTCTACCCGGTCTGCAAAAGGGCTTGAGGACTGATGCAAAAGCTGGTTTGAGCGTGGATGAGGGAAAGCTCGCGGGTGCCGTGTCATTCGAGGAAGCGACGTCTTCAAAGGTTGAGAAGGCATCGCATAGTGATGCGCACGCTTCAGGAAAAGATGCATTCCCTGACCGGAAACGAGTATACGGCGCGAATCGCCTCCCGGAACCAAAGTCAAAGTCATTTCTTGAACTAGCATGGATCGCTCTACAAGACCGCGTGCTTATCCTTCTCTGCATCGCAGCCGTGGTATCACTCGCCCTAGGTCTCTACCAAACCTTTGGAGGATCGCACGAAGACGGCGGTGCAAAAGTCGAATGGGTCGAAGGCGTCGCCATCATCGTCGCCATTACAATCGTTGTGGTGGTGGGCGCAGCAAACGACTGGCAAAAAGAGCGACAGTTCCAGAAACTTAACCAGAAGAAGGAAGACCGCATCGTCAAGATCACGCGCTCCGGAAAACCGCAAAACATCTCTATTCACGATGTGCTCGTCGGCGATGTCATGCTTCTTGAACCGGGCGATGTGATCCCCGTGGATGGTGTTTTTATCGAGGGTCATAATCTGAGCTGTGATGAGAGTTCGGCGACGGGAGAGTCGGATCTTATCAAGAAGGTTCCGGCTGAGCAAGTTCTTCATGCGCTGCTGCACGAGCAGGCGCCGCAGTTGAAGAAGCTTGATCCGTTTATCATCTCGGGTGCAAAGGTTCTCGATGGTGTAGGCACGTTTCTTGTCACGGCGGTGGGAGAGCAGAGTAGTCATGGAAAGACGATGATGTCGCTTCGTGATGATCCAGGATTGACGCCTCTTCAAGCAAAGCTCAATCTCCTCGCAGGTAAGTCAGCCATCCCAATTGCAAGATTCATACTAACTGATCAGGATATATCGCAAAGCTTGGTAGCGCAGCTGGTCTCCTTCTCTTCTTCGTCCTCCTCATCGAATTCCTCGCCAAACTCCCCAACAACCGCGAATCAGGCGAGCAGAAAGGCCAAGACTTTCTCCAGATCCTCATCACCTCTATCACCGTCATCGTCGTCGCCGTCCCAGAAGGTCTCCCCCTCGCAGTAACACTCTCGCTCGCCTTTGCGACGAAGAAGATGACGCGCGAGAATAACCTGGTGCGACATCTTCAATCGTGCGAGACCATGGGTAACGCCACGGTTATCTGCTCCGACAAGACTGGTACGCTCACCGAGAACATCATGACCGTTGTCGCTGGCTCCTTGGGTATTCGTGGACTCTTTTCCTTTGGCGATTCGTCGTTTGAGAAGGAGTCTGCTGGTGCTGAGAAGAGAGAGACTATTGCGCTGGCTCAGTTCGCGACTAAGCTTGATCCCGAGTACAAGGAACTTCTCAAGACTGCCATCACCGTCAACACCACGGCTTTCGAGTCAGACGAAGAAGGAAAGCAAGGCTTCGTCGGCACAAAGACTGAGACTGCTCTTCTCGACTGGGCCCGTCGCTATCTCGGTCTCGGCCCCCTCGCAATCGAACGCGCCAACTATCCCATCACACGTCTCTTCCCCTTCAACTCCCAGCGCAAGTGCATGGGCGCCGTCGTTCAAATCCCTGGTCCCACGAAGGATAAGCCCAAGTACAGACTCTACATCAAGGGTGCTTCCGAAATTGTTCTCGGCGAATGCACCACCATCCTCGGCGATCCCACAACATCACCCACCACCGAAGCCCTCTCCGACGATGGAAAAGAGGAACTGCGCTCCATCATCTTCAACTACGCTACAAACTCTCTCCGAACTTTGGGTCTTGCGTACCGCGACTTTGAGAGCTGGCCACCTGTTCTATCCCTCCGCCCCGAAGACGATAACGCTGATATCGACCTCACTGACTTGGTGCATAACCTCACCTGGATGGGCGTAGTAGGCATCCAAGACCCCGTGCGCAAGGGCGTTCCCGAAGCTGTAAACGACTGCGGTATCGCCTCTGTGAATGTCAAGATGGTCACAGGCGACAATGTCGAGACCGCACGTGCCATCGCTCTCAACTGCGGTATCCTCACCGAAAGCACAATCAACGAGCCCAACGCCGTGATGCAGGGCTCTGACTTCCGCAAGCTGTCTGAATCAGACCGCACAGCAGTTGTCAAGAAGCTGCGTGTGCTCGCTAGATCGAGTCCAGAGGATAAACGCATCCTCGTCAAGACGCTGCGATCGCTCGGTGAGATTGTCGCTGTTACAGGTGATGGAACGAACGACGCTCCTGCGCTCAAGGCCGCGGATGTTGGTTTCTCTATGGGTGTTACTGGCACGGAAGTCGCCAAGGAAGCATCGGATATTATCCTCATGGACGATAACTTCTCGTCTATTGTTGTTGCGTTGGGTTGGGGTCGTGCTATTAACGACTCGGTTAAGAAGTTCTTGCAGTTCCAACTTACCGTTAACATCACAGCTGTCGGCGTAACTTTCATCTCAGCTGTGTCTGACGATGAGCAGAAATCCGTTCTCAACGCTGTTCAACTCCTCTGGGTAAACCTCATCATGGATACTTTCGCCGCTCTAGCCCTCGCCACCGATCCTCCCACCGGAAGTTTGCTTCACCGCGAACCCGAAGCTCGAACTGCACCGCTTATTACAATCACCATGTGGAAGATGATCATCGGCCAATCGATCTACCAGCTCATCGTGTGTTTCGTCCTCTGGTTCGGTCGCGATGCAATCCTCGGCTATGAAGAACGCGAAGTCCGATCCCTCATCTTCAACATCTTTGTCTTTATGCAGATCTTCAAACTCATCAACAGTCGACGTATCGACAACAAGCTCAACATCTTCGAGGGTCTCCACCGCAACCATTTGTTCATGCTCATGATGACTATCATGGCAGCTGGACAAATCATCATTATCTTCTTCGGCAGCGATGCTTTTGTCGTTACACGCTTGAACGGTGTCCAATGGGGAATTTCTCTCGTTCTTGGATTCTTCTCTATCCCTATCGGTGTACTCATCCGTTTGTTCCCCGACGAGTGGTTCCATGCTTTTGTCAAGGTACTGGCTAAGCTGTGGCCAAGCTGGATCCGCTTCTCGCGCAAGAAGAAGGACACCTCTGAAGAAGAAGGCACCGAGCCGTTTCCTAAGGAGAAGCTGGAGGGCTATGATATGGATACCGCACTTCTCGGCATTCGCGATGATCTCGAGTTCCTGAAGCGTGTTCGCGGCGGACGCATGACGGCGTTGAGCGATGCCATGGCGCGCTCACGCGAGAAGATGCTTCGACGCAAGAGATCCGAGTCTCGACCTAGAAGCAAGCTCCGCAGCCGCCGCGGTTCATCAAGATCCTCAAACAGACCGCCCATCTCGCCCATGATGTCGGTCGTGGGCATGCCCGGTATCGTGGCTGCGAGTGTAGCGGGTCTGCAGCCTGGACAGGGTGCTAGTAACGAGAACCTTGAGGCGCGACAGGCGTGAGTGCGAGCGTGTTATACTGGATAATTGTGTTAATTTTGGGTTATGTCATGTTGCATTATTTAGAGATTGAACGAGTGCTGCATCTGTTTTAAAGTGTACGAGTTCGATCAGAGCAATCATTTATTTATTGGAACGGAACGGAAAGGAAAGCCACCAAAGCAAAGCAAATCATAGATGTCTGGAGTTGGCGGTCGATATGTCATGTTATATATACAATTAAGTCTGAGCGAATGATCTATCTACTATTAATAAAAGTTTGAGCAACAAAGAAGTGATTTGAACTTTGCATTGTCAGTGTTGATGTCTTGGTGGTGAGGTAAGTGTCAGCTTGCGACGTCTGCTCACTAACGTTTAACGCTGTCAAGCCACTAAATCTCAGCGGTTTTTGGTCGGTATCAGCACTAACTAATAGGCGGCTGGCCACGCATTCTCGGCCCACTACCTGACCCGGTAAGCCAGAGATATGATGATCCCCGCCTCAAACCAACCCCCTCAGCTACCACGCGTAAACAATGAGCTCTTTATCTCTTGGACTCCAAATTGCTTGTCATACACTGCTAGTCGCCTCTTTGTGTTTCCATGATTCTCAGCCTTGTAGCCGTGCCCGAATTATGGGGAATCGTTGCTCAATGCCTTGCGCCGACTGACCTGCTCCACCTGTCAGCTGTCTCACGAGCATTCAATGCCATCACAGAGAAATATCTCTACCGAAAGATAACATGGACCTGGAACCACAGCAAACCGGATGCATCTACGCCCATTCAGCAATTATTGCTCAACCTACTTCACCGACCCGAATTGGCGTCGTATGTCCATGAGTTCAGCGTTCAGGAGACCGGGTATGGCCCAAGACCGCGCTTGCGCCATGCAGACTCGAATTCTCTTCGAGACGCCAACGTTGCCATAAGTAGCCTGGTACAAGAAGCAGGATTATCGCCTTCAGAAGATTGGATCAAGAGGCTTTACGATCTGGAGGCGGAGACAATCGTCGCACTTATGATTCTGCAGCTGCGAAATGTAGAAATACTGGTGATTGACATGTTTCACCGTGATGACGGATATGGCTCGCCGACACCGAATTTCAGTCCCATTGGAGATGTGCTACGCCTGGCTTGCGAGCCTCATTCGATGACGAGAGCGACCAGATTTGAACGCCTGCAAGGTTTCAGCTGGCCCTCTGGAGACTTTGACTGCCATGCAGACTTGATTAGAAGGGGAGAGGTCTTGGACATGCTGCCAATCTTTCGGGCGCCTCGACTCAGAGAAGTCGCGCTAAAGCTCAGCTGTCCAGAGCCACCACTTGACGCCGCGATGCCTACGGTGTCGCCTTCAGAATCCCTCACGAGTCTCACTTTGCGATACACTACTGTTGGAGAAAGCTTTTTAAAGAAATTGCTATCCCAGATGAAGAACTTGGAGTTCTTTCGACTGGACTTGTATCGGTCAAGTGAGGCGCATTTCTTTGACGGCCAATCCATCAGCCAAGGATTGATGCCATGCCGCAAGGTTCTCCGTCATCTGGTGATACATTGGGAAGTAGCCGATGACTTCCCTGAAGCTGATGTGCATTCTTCAACGCTTTTGGGCTCTTTAAAAGAATTCTCTGCCCTGGAAAGCCTTGATGCGACAGGCGACGCAGTGATAAATGCTGATCTGACACTTGGGGACGTCCTCCCGCCAACCTTGAAGGTTCTTGTGCTTCGACAAGGGCTAGATCATTTTCATACTTCCTGGGAGGAGGAATTTCGCCTGGTATTGGAAGAGTTTGTTGACTTGTCTCCCATGCCAACACCATATTTGACAGAGCTGCGGATTGGTGTATGGCAGGTGTGGTCAGAAGATGCACGAGCAGAACAAGATCTGAGGGACAAATACCAACAGGATCGCGGTATCGAGGTCTCTTTCTTCGAGCTTTACTAATTAGCCACAAGTAAGGGGAGGATGCCACCGTGAGCGCGTGCACGAGAAAGTCATAGTCAGGGCTTGGAACGATGTGACTCCAGTAAGCTGGAGCTATGGCGGTGGAAACCTCCCTGGTTATGGGCCTACAGCAATGGAAATGCATCTTGATTAAACCTGAAATTATGTAACAAGTAGGTATAAACGTGTAGCTAAAAAAGTAGCAAACCCTTAGGGAAGATTTGGGTTGTAGCAAAACTGCAAAAAAGTCTGCCAATCTTCATTTGTCGTCGAAAAGTACGGTGGCATTATCTGAGATGTTGGAAACATCATGCCCTGGGCAGAGAAATTCCCATCCGGAAACATAGTCGAGTCTGCAATGTCATATCCAACTTGAGGCATCGTCGCCAATTCTTTAGAGCCGTCGCTTATCGGAAACATGGAAATTGCCTCTTGTGAAGTTCTTCCTTTCGGTAACGTCGTCGTCTGGTGTTCAGAAATGCTGTCTTGCTGAAGCGTCGTCGCCGAGTCTTCAGAAGTGCGTCTTGTCATCGTAGAATCCACGAAGCTGTCCCCGTCATTTGTCGTCGATGCAACATCCAGCTGCCCACCCGCCACAAAGCCCATCTCCTCCAAAAACGAGCCCTGCAACTGAGGAACCATTTCTCTCACATATTGCTCAATGTCGTATTTTATCGTCTCTGGCAAGGGACATCCAACCATGCTCAAACGTCTCCCGACAAGCGGGGGCAGCTCCCTCTGTAAAAAACGGCCGAACTCATGGCAGAGATTGAACTCCCTAGCATTCTTATCCCGGTCAGTATCGTCGAGATCTGAATCGTCAGTTGGTTTCGTACGAAAGCGATGGCAAGGGAATGCTGACATACAAGGACTGGGTATCTGCTGATCGTAAGGAAAGACAATCGAGTAAACGCCATTCCACTTGTCCTCCGTGCTCTTATTCTTCCCCGCTCCTTTCTTACTCTTCATCCTCCTCACTTGATCCTGACTTAATCCGTCTTGTGCACCGACGCAGGGAGTGCATGCCTGCAATTGCTGTGAATGCGCCTCGAGAGCTTCCGATGTCTCGAGATCCATGCGACAGCGCCGACATTGGTACTCGGGCAGTGAATGTCTACGCTGAATATGTTCTCTATCCATGGTTGTAAGAACTCAAAGCCTTGTTTCATCTTTGCTGAAGGGACACTTACTTCAATCGATGCATGGACTCGTAGCCAGGATGTGCGCAGCTCTTCCACTTAGGCTGTCCGTACTTGCGAGGATTGCGCTTGAAGAAAGGACAGGCAAGCATTCGTGTCCGCTGCCCTCCATCAATATGTTGGGATTCAGGACTCTCCCCTTTGCCGTCACCTTCGTCGTCTTTGCCTCTCTTGCGCTTCGGGCCACGGCGAGGCCGAGATGTTCTCTGCTTCTTGTGCGTGCTTGAACCAGAACCGGCATGGTTTTGAGAAGCCGTGTTTTGACTACCGTTTCCATTTCCATTTCCATTTCCACTGGGTGCCTCGTGTGTCAACGACGACAGCCATTGTTGGAGCCATCCATGGAACCATTGCATGAAAGCCGCAGTCTCGGGAGATCCATTAGATTCATCGCTAGAGCCAGAATCTTGTGAAGTACCGGCGGTCTCGCGGTCGTCCATGGACTCGTGTTGGGGGAAAGGTTGCTGGATAGACTGGGATGCCGAAGAATTGCTCTCTTCGTTGATCATAGGATCCCGATATTCGCCATCTCGGACCCTGCCTAGATGTCCAGGAAATGAACGGAACACTTTTGGAGGTGAGCACATCAAAGAATTCCTGATTATTTTTCGGACCTGTGGCCAGCCTCCATTGCTACCAGGCCCAGCACTCAAGTTCAGTTCCTCCCTGCTGCGGTCGGAGAATGTGATATCGCTCGTCGACTCTGGCACCTTGTAGGGCTCCACGGGGGAAGAATCGCCCTGCTGTGACATGCTCGGTTCTCGACGGGAGACATCTTTTCGAACGGTACGCAGTTGAGGCTTATGGGAATTGACGTAGAACTTCTTTCGGCTGGATCCGTTGTCTGCGAGTGCGAATAATCGTTCGCATATAGGACCTGGCTCGTCGAGGTAGCGCTGCATCGCGGGGGAGTAATGGGAGAGCGGACGATGCTCCATTGTGGAGATGACGTAGGCACAAGCCTCGCAGGATGAAGTCGCGGGAGCAAAACGAGATGATGAATGCAGTGGTATTGATATTATTGTGTTTAGAAAAGATTTGATGATATTAGAAAAGAAGAGAGAAATTTATAAAAGATGGTCTTAAAACTGGTCTAAAATATGTGACCTCAATCAAGTTCGTTTGACGCAGCGCGCAATTGCGCGTTTCTCTTCTAGCACGAGTCCTAGCATGAGCATGCAGGACTCAGGAGGTGACACAGAAGCAAACACACACACACAATTGTGGCTAGCATCGAATATCGCGGCTGCGCGATGTTTTTTCCGGCATTGATCCATCGCGAGCGTGGATTGCTCAGCTCAGGGTTCATGATGCTGTCGCGACACAATTGCTGGGATCTCTTTGGTGTCGGTGTCAGGGAGCTGAGATAGTGCTTGGAGTGCTGACCATGGCGCTGAGACAAGCATCAATGGCGACCAAGTGTTATCCGTCAGCGACCAAGACCAAGACTCAGCCTGAGAGTATCGCAAAGTGCAATTGACACAACACACATCATGTCTGCGACGACAAGAAAGCGGTCTTGTCTCTGCAATTGAGAACAACTTGTCGCAACTCAATACCACTCGCAGCGACAATCGGCAGTGCTCTAATCGCAAAATCTGGGGAAAGCTCATATTTTTACCTAAAGAAAACAAAGCAAGACAAAATCTGGACTCAATCGACTTTTATCCACTCCAAATCTCGGCTCAAGATGGAAGAGGTTAATTCTGGATAAAACAGCTTCTTTGGTAAGTGTCACGAGGTGTATTAAGTACCAAAACAGAGATATTCCTCTCCATCATGATCTTGTTACGTACGGCACTCAATAACCGGCGGGACAACAGGTTATAATTACCCGTTTTGTAATTAATTCAAGCGCACACCTCCAATTATCTTATCTACTGATAACTAACCCCAATCCAGTTTATCTTTCCGATGAGGCTCTCCTCACGATTCACGTTACCCCGCGATATCGCCTCCCCACCCCGAGAGCTAGAGGAGCTGTCACACATCAATCCCGATACGGAAAAAAGAGTCGTGTATTTCCAACTCGAGACGCTCTTATCATCATGTCCCCCAAAAACTATATATCCCTCCCTCCTCCCCTTCCCCTTACCATCTTCACCTAACCATCAAACCTTGATTCAGTCAGTCAGTCATCATGGGTCTCACGCAACATCATCCTTTTGATCCTCTCACCGGAGATGAGATCGCCGCTGCCGTCGAGGCCATCCGCAAGTATCAGTCCGGCCAACTCCTCTTCAATGCAGTCACTCTACATGAGCCCCGCAAGAAGGAGATGTTGAGATGGCTTGAGCATCCTTCTGATGGGAACAAACCTGCGAGAATTGCTGATGTCACTGTCATTCTTCCTGATGGAGCAGTTTACGATGGTCTTGTGGATCTGAAGACGAGAAAGGTCCAGAAGTGGGAGAAGCTCGATGGTCTTCAACCTATTGTAAGTTTCCTCACTCCTTAAGCACGCTGAACATTGGCTGACCGGACAGATCACACCTGAGGAACTCATCCAGGTCGAGGAGATCATGCGCAAAGACCCCAAGGTCATAGAACAGTGCGAAATCTCTGGCATCCCCAAGTCAGACATGCACAAGGTCTACTGCGACCCCTGGACAATCGGCTACGACGAGCGCTTCGGCAGCAACATCCGTCTGCAGCAGGCGCTCATGTACTACCGCCCTGACCCCGATACCTTCCAGTATCAGTACCCTCTTGATTTCTGCCCCATCTACGACGGCGCCAAGAAGGCCATCATCCACATTGACATCCCCAGCGTGCGCCGCCCATTGAGCAAGCAGAAGGCTATTGACTACACTCCTCGCTACATCAACGAGAACGGTGGTTATCGAAAGGACATCAAGCCTATTAACATTACCCAGCCTGAGGGTGTCTCGTTCACCATGAATGGCCGTGTTTTGTCGTGGCAGAACTTCAAGTTCCATATTGGTTTCAACTACAAGGAGGGTATTGTGCTGAATCACATCACCTTTACCGACAAGGGTATCGAGCGACCTATCTTCTACCGTCTCTCCCTCTCGGAGATGGTGGTCCCGTATGGTGCGCCGGAGCATCCTCATCAGCGAAAACACGCTTTCGATCTTGGTGAATACGGTGCTGGATACATGGCCAACTCTCTTGCCCTGGGCTGCGACTGCAAGGGTGTAATTCACTACCTCGACGCCGATTTTGCCGCGCGCGATGGTTCCATCCGAACTATCAAGAACGCTATCTGCATTCACGAAGAGGATAACGGCATTCTCTTCAAGCACACTGACTTCCGCGATGATTCCGTCACTGTGACTCGCGCGCGAAAACTCATCGTGCAGCAGATCTTCACAGCGGCTAACTACGAGTACGCATGCCAGTGGGTGTTCCACCAAGACGGCACAATCCAGCCTGAGATCAAACTCACCGGTATTCTCAACACATACGCCCTCAACGAGGGTGAAGAAGCTGGACCGTGGGGCACAGAGGTTTATCCCCAGGTCAACGCTCACAACCATCAGCACCTGTTCTGTCTGCGCGTGAACCCCATGATCGACGGCGTGAACAACACTGTCAACATGGTTGATACGGTTGCTAGCGAGGCACCCGTCGGAAGTCCCCAGAATAAATACGGCAATGCGTTTTACGCTAAGAAGACAAAGTTGAGGACCAGTGGGCAGGCCAAGACAGATTATAACGGTGCGACGAGCAGGACGTGGGAGATGGTTAATGAGAATAAGCTGCATCCTTACTCCAAGAAGCCTGCGTCTTACAAGCTTGTTAGCAGAGAGGTCCCAGGCCTTTTGCCAAAGGAGGGATCCCTAGTATGGAAGCGAGCTGGTTTTGCGCGCCACGCTGTGCACGTCACACCTTGTAAGTCCTTCACCTCTTTTGACACAGCATGATACTAACAACGTACAGATCGCGATGATGAGCTCTGGGCAGCAGGTCGTCACGTCCCCCAGACATCCGGCGAGCCCTCCCAAGGTCTTCCTGAGTGGATCGCCGAGGGCACAGCATCCACCGAGAACACCGACATTGTTCTCTGGCACACTTTCGGCGTGACACACATCCCTGCGCCCGAGGACTTCCCCATCATGCCTGTTGAGCCGATGACGTTGTTGCTCCGACCTAGGAACTTCTTTACGAACAATCCTTGTATGGATGTGCCGCCTAGTTACTCTATTACACCTACGCAGGTTGCGGAGAAGAAGGGGGCGCTGGATCAGAGTGATAAGGTTAGTCAGTTGGCTTTTGGGGGTAAGAGTTGCTGTTCGGGTGGAAATGCTGCTGCGAGATTGTAAGGATGAGATTGTATAGTTAGGCATAGCGTTAAATTGCATAGAAGGATTATTTGCAAATGAACGATGAGGATCGGTTGTGATGTTTTGGAGATATAACTTGAACGCATGGTATCCCGGATTAGTATGTTGCAGAGCATAGTCTTGCAAGCAGGCTATTCATCTTATACGATTCGTGCTTCTTTAGTACTGTACTTTGTCTTGACTACCCGCTACTGTGAGCCCTGTTCATATGATGGCTGGTAAAGCGACATGCACATGAAGCACTGTTGTAACTTGTTATGATACGCCTTGATTCAGACCACTTCAAAGATTGGAGAGCCTACAGCGAACCTGTCACGACGAAACGGACACAAAATAGGTAGTATAAGACATACACTGAGAATACCAAATGGTCATAATCGATAACATACTCTTACAAGAAGTAAATAATATACAGATACCTCCTATGCAGAAGGTCCACCAACAAAAATCGTCAAAGTCTCTGGCTCGCCCGAAACAACACCCGAAGCATTCTCATTCCCATCCGGATTGACATCATCATACGGAAACGCATATCCCTTGCCATCAACCTCATAAGAATGTACAATCCGACTATAATGACTCGTAGGATCATTCTTGTAGTACGATTCCTGTCCCAACTTGGGTTGTGTATCGCCTCCGTCAACAAGGAGTGTCGTTCGAACAAACGCGGCGCAGAGACGAGGAACGACAGCTGCGTGAACCGCATTATCACCTTCCATCACTGTGAATGGTCCGCTGTTGCAGCCCCAGATGTCCTTGGTATTGGGTTTACCATATCCTCTGTTATCACCGTCGCAAGTGAGCTGATCCCCTGTGACGCGGCACTTGACATTGCCTGCTTCAGACTGCGTGTTGATGATGAGGTCTTGAGAAGAGTATTTACTCCACACATCATTGACATACGTATCCCAATAGTCCCCAAAGGTAATCGGTTCAAGATCATACTGATTTCCCGGAGAAAGCACACGGACTGGTTTACCCTGCGCATTCGCAATGCACATAAACGTCCAAGCTCTGCCATCTTTATCTTTCTGCTTAACAAGATCATCGCAGATCTTGCTCACAGCACCAGACTCAAGTCCAGCGCACGATTGCGTACTCCCATCTTTAAGAGAGAGACCCATCCCAAGAGGAATACCAACAAAGTCGACATAGCTGATGTTGGCGTACAGCACCCCATTCGTGTAGGTGAATTCCACAAAACCCCAGTCTACGCCAGCACTAGGATCTTGAAGATTCGTGACAGAGGGCTGGACTAGACCATCACCACTTCCAATGTCCACGACAAAAAAGTGAAGATCTTCATTGGCGAAATAAACACGGCCAGAGCTCATTGAAATAGGAACCGTAAACTCAAGGGTCTGACCCTGTGCCGGGAGAGGAATAGCGATGTTATCCTTGATCTCAACAGGGACTTTCGAGCCTCCTGATTTAGGATACACAAGATTTCCACTCGCGCCGATGAAGACGACAGTACCGTCAGAGTCCAGCCCTGAGATGTAGGCTCTAACGTTTCCGCCGCTGAAGTTATTCACCAGCTTCAGTGGCAACGTCGCTTGTTCAGCGCGGTGTGTCAAAACACGAGTTTTGTTTCTTGCGTACGTGCCGTCGAGGAGATTGTTATCTGTTACTTCAACATTGTTTGTACCGCCTGGATGAGCTTTGAGGAAGCCTTCGCGGGTGGTATCGAGAGAAGATGTTTTAAAAGGAGCGGATACAGCTGTGCCAAGAAGGCAAGCTAAAATAAGGAATGAACGCATTCTATCAAAGAATGACTTAAAAAGAATGTGATATAGAAAGCTGCAGAGCACGATTAATTTAGGTCAATTACTACATCTATATACTACAACCCATCATATGTTTCAGTTCATAAAAAAGACTCAGTGGTGATATTCCCAGGGATCGCAGGTTGGAAACATTCGAGATGCATTATAAACCGGGGTATTCAGAAACAGTTTTAATATATATCTGAGGGAAAGGATGAAACGGGGTTTCATCTGATGGTAGATGTGCTGATAGGCGATGTGATTTGCTGGACTAGTGCCGATGTTCGAAACAAGGGTTCAAGAGGGGGATGAAGTCCATGCTCCTTTCATCTCGAGAGGGCCAGTAACGGGCCGATTTGGTAGAAATGCTCCGAGGAGGTGAATTGGGGATTGTGATTTGTTGGAGCGTTTAATTGAGATTGTTTCTGGGTGTTTTGTGTGGTGATGAGATTGCGGTGGCGGATAGATGGCCGATAGATGGCCAGTTAGGGGGATGAGTAAGGATGTTGAGCTGTGAACCGAGACTGAGAATGTTTCGAGACGTTGGTGAATTGAGAATGGTTTAACATGTGAGTAGTGAAGGAAGTGTAGTGATGAAGGATTGGTTGATCCTGGTGTTGGTGAAGGATCTGACCTGAGAGATGTCACGTTTCATCCGTCAGCCGCTAAACGCACGTCTTTATGCATGCACCCAAAGGGTTATCTGACGAGATCACGACACTTTGTGATCTGAGCCCCGATCCTTCTGTAGATCAATTATCGAAAAGACAATTCCTAATCAAAGGGAACCAGAAGTGTATCACATTGAGTACACAACCATCCTTCAAACTAAAGACATATCATTTTTAACCCTAATAATTACAACTTGCTCTGCTTGATCAAATGAGCATTAACCGGCGAAATCGCCTTCCCTGTCTTCGAAAACTCCATGATATTCTCCATCCCCAATTTCTCAAAGCCAATATGCGAATCTAGACTCGCTCCCGCGTTGTGCGATAACACCTCCACGTTGTTCATCTTTAGCAGCTCAGGGCTAATATACGGCTCATTCTCAAAGACGTCTAATCCAGCGCCTGATAAATGACCGCTAGAAAGCGCTTCAACGAGATCAGCTTCGTTGATGAGTTTTCCACGCGCAATGTTGACTAATTTTGCACCACGCTTCATCTTTGATAAACCAGCTTTGTTAAGCAGAGTCTCGCCAGCGAAGGGTGTAGCGACGACGACGCAGTCTGCTTCAGCGAGGAGAGCATCTGATGATTTAAAAGTTGCGTTGAGGGGTTCTTCAATTGACGAGGGCATTTGGGCGATGTCGTTGTAGATGATCTTCATGTCAAGTGCTTTATACGCCTTTTCAGCGATGCGGCGGCCAATGCGCCCGAAACCAATGATTCCGAGGGTGAAGCCGCTGGGGTTGCGGGACACGGGGGCGAGGTTCTTGTTAGCATCGATGAACTTGTCCTTGTCGCCTGAGCGGGCTGCTGTGCTGGACCAGCTGAGGTTGCGGAAGACGGAGATGATAAGCCAGATTGCTGCGTCTGCTACGGACTCAGTGCAAGCGGCTGCTGCATTGCAATACGTGACGCCTAAACAATCGTCATCAACAAACTGTAATTCAAGTAGTGGAGTGGTGAACGTACCTCGCTTTGCAAGTGCAGCTGTATCAACCCAGTCAAAGCCCGCTCCCGCACTAGCATAAATCTTACACGATGCGGGAAGAAGGGAGATCAATTCATCATCCCAATTTCCCATCTCACCGCCTGTGTTCCAGAACGGTCTGTAGATGGCGAAAAAGTCGCCAAAGGTCTTTTGCTTGAGGGCGTTGATGAAGTCGGGGCGGGACATGCTGTGCGAGCGCTTGATCTCGAAGTGAGATGTGAAGGTCTTGTAGAGATCATGGTTCCATTTTATGTCGTCGCCGAGATGGAGGACGATTGGTTTAGACATTTTGGCGTGAGATTGTGATAGTGGTAAGAATGAGAATGAGAATGCTGTATGGGAATGGGAGTGCCTGTCAGGGTGTTATAATGATACGAGTTTGGGTGTAACGCAGTTGCTGGAGTGTGAACACGGGCATTCGGCCGATGGGGCATGTTGAGAGAATGCCGGCTCTTGAGTGGGTAATTCTGGCCGATGGACGGTTAGAGATCGACAGTTTGGGGGAATATTGGCCGTAGAGATCCATAAAAAACACGGTTCGAAGGGGTTGGATTGGTTGGGGTGCATACCCCGGATATCGAGATCGGGGTTCTTCCCGAGCTGCCGTTATAGCTACTGATCATCGGTGAAACGGAATCTGGGGTAGATGAGGCGGAAATTAAAGATGACCCATCAAGAAGAGTATGTATTATACTGGAACCGCTGATTGGGGAATAAAAAGGAAAATTCCAATGCTTTGTGATAGTAGTAATGGTGATTATCTACTCCTTAATGGCCACTCCTGTACTGAGATATCCCTTCAAAGGACACTCATCGATTGAATCTACTAGCCATTCAACTAACTTCGTCTCACATATGCCTCTCATAATAAATCATGCATCATGACCGAGCAGAAACACCAGTCCTGCTTTGGCCGTTGAGCTGCAACAGCGTCGCCAGCTCCTGTGTTCTAATCCTTCTTCTGAATCCTGGGGAAGCTCAACCAAACACCAGCAACAACAGTAATCAGAGCAAGAATAATAGGCTGCAAAACACCAACACCCTTATGGTTAGCAATAGCTCCAATGGCGAACGGGAACACCGTTCCGCCGGTACCGCCAATCGCCATGGCAAATCCAATAGCCGACACGTGAATCTTGGCTGGTAGAAGTTTGGCTGTGACCATGACCGCTCCTGGAAATAGAGGGCCGAGAAAAAAGCCAAGAAAAGCGACTGCAACGGCCGATACGATGAATTTTGGTACAAGCCAGAAAAGGAGTTGGAGACCGATGCAGATGAGGAGATAGATCGACAGACAGAGTCTCTCGCCGAATCGTTCGGTTACGAAGCCAAGACATGCGCGCCCAAGAGCCATGCCAGCCCAGAAGCCAGTTCCTGATGCACCAGAGGCATAGGCTGAAGCTTTTCGAACGCGGAGCATGAAAGTGACGACCCATCCACCAAGACCGACTAGAAAAATGAGCACTCGGTTTCAAGATCAGGATCATGGAGACATACCTTCAACGCCCATGTATGCAAAGAAGAACAATGCACAAAGCCAGGTAACCCTTGACTTCAAAGCCTCTCTGGTTCCAGCACCACTGCCCTCCGCATTATTCGCAGCATGCTCAGCCTGATACACCGCCCCAGTCTGCTGCCAAAACGCAACCGTCAAACCAACCCACTCCACCACAGAAATACCAATCTACACCGTCAGCCAGCACAAAGCATATCACATACATGGCGACTCACCATAACGTAGTAAAACGTATACCAAGGCAGCCCCGCCGAAACAACCATACTCGTCGCGATAAGCGGCGCGAACAAAGCGCCAAACGAGTAAAAGGCGTGCAAGAAGCCCTGCACGGTATTCGCTTTATCCATGGCTCCGACCCAAGCGCAGAAACACGCGTCTGTTAGTCCGTTTCCGAAACCGCTCATTATGTTGCAGACCACGAGGACGGGGTAGGGAGGGTGTAGGGCGAGGGCGATGAAGGTTATGAGGTGGCAGATTGGTGCCATGATGGCGACGCCGCGTTGGCCGAATTTCATGTGGATGCGGGCGTTGGTGAATGCGGCGACGGAGTAGCCTGCGAAGGGGGTGAGGAAGATGAGGGAGATGATGGTGTAGCTTAGATCGTAGTATGTTTCGAGCTGTGATTGTTAGAGAAGTGGTATGATCGCGGTGATGAACGTACATATGGGATCAAAGCCTGCATCGTTAGCAAAGTCAATTAGATTCGACGGGGAAACATACACCAACAGCCGCATCATTCATCCCCGCAATGATAAACGACAGAAAAGCAAAGGCCAACTTGGCTACATTTCCCCTAGGATAATTCCATCGCTGCACCTGCGCCGACGCATACGGCGGGGGAATATCATCCGGTGGCAGCGAAGGTTGCTCTTCGAGCTCTTTACCGCGGACGTGACATCCTTCCAGAGTAGTAAGCTCAATGGGCTCCTGGGTTTGTGTCGCTGTGCTCGACATGATGAGGATGAGAGTGTGAGAACAAAGTGGGTATGAGAGGTGAGATGGGACGAGGTTTTATGTGAGGGAGGGATCTGCGGTGCGGATAAATACCGCGAGTGCATTGTAGAGCCTCAATGGGAAAGAGAGCCAGCGGAATGCTACGTGTTGGTGGTGACATGCGGGGTGTTATGCTTATTTTGGGGCGCTATGCTTAGTGGAGAAATATTCGGTAGGAAATACGGCCCGTGTTACAGATTTGTTCAACAAATGACCACCAGAAGAAGATTAGAACAAGAGTCTCGGTATATTTCCGTATATACGGGAATATGCCCTTTTGAGATAAGGAGATATGGCCCCATTGATAAGTCTCATGCTTAAGTCATATCATGGAAGTGCTCGAAAGGTCTGTTCACAGAAAATAGAGGCTAGTCCCTGTAACATCAACATAACCGAAAGAAAATTAAAAAGTTATAAACTAACCAATGCGATTGTGATTAAGTTAGTATTATTATTGGGATTATTGTTTTTCTTTTTAGAAAAAAAAAAAGCATTCAAATGGTTCTGCCGCCCATTATTCCCCAGAAAGGAAAAAGAAGGATCCCATATCAAGACAACGCGCCATTTGTTCTAGAGCAGCTCAAGCCTGTTATCTTCAATAGCTATCGAAAACTAGCATGATAAGCTGGTAGCTCAGTTTGAAGACTTAAACTCCGAATAGGATCCTACAGTCAAGGGGTATTCTTTCAAAAGGTGGTTCGATTCAAAGCAGGGCACAATGCTATATAAAGTTATCTCCTCGACGAAGATTTCCGCTTTCGGCCATGAAAATTACTCTGGTGGTTTAGAAGAGTATCATGCCTGGTAAAGCTCGTTTCTGGGCATTCAGAGCAATAGTAAAGCTTTCTATGCTCTTTCGGCTGGTGCGTTTCCAAATGTCTCACCAGCTCTCTTTCTTGGAGCATCTCGTGACAAAAATGACAAGACCTGAAAGCTGTAGGGGTACTATGATGGGATCTGGGAGAGTAAATCAGAAACTTTAATTTGCCACTTTCGCTACTGGTCACATACTCTGTGTCGTACATTTGTCCTGAAGAACCGTAGGTATGATCCAGAAAATCAAGTCCCATGCGAGCTCTGACAGCCTCTGTTGTTGTAATAGACAGAGGCTGGGACCTTAGGCATTGTGCTAATGAATTTGGGGTTTCAATATCGACTCGGTGCGTGGTGGAATTCTCATGATATGAAGCCATGTTATTGCATTGGTTGAAGTCGAACGACAAAGGTAGAGACTGTTGAAACTCGCAGGAAGGGTCAGGCGGTATATTAGGTCTCTAACGAGCCGAAACATATCCTCCAGACACGCTATATGAGACAACAGACTGCTCTTCAGTAGGTGCCTCCGTGCTGAAGCTAGTCCCAGAAAGTGCCGGCATGAAGCCAGCAGTGAGGTGGCCGTGACCAACGATGTTTCGGATGCGGCGAAACGCCTCTGTTTCGTCATCAGTTAATTCAATGTTGCTGTCGTCAAAGTCAAAAGTGGCTAGGTTTGTATTTCCCGAGTTTTCATTTACTCCCGCCATGGAGATGATGGGATACACAATGGGAGGAGATGACGGTACAGATTGTTCCCCAGACGACATGGTAAAACGAAGTTACTGTTGTAGAATGATGCTGTAGAACAACTTGACAAAAATGCAAATCGATGTCTGGATTCACCTAAGCAAACGTCCTACCCAAAAAGCGAGTTTGCAACTGTTATAAACAGTCCCTGAGCACTATCCAAGCCTAAACGAGGACAGAATTTGGGGATGTCGAGGGCCTTCGAGAACACCATACAGACCATTGTGCCAAGGTTGATTGGCTGGTGCGTCATATGTATGTTAGCGGCCAGCTAATGCAGACGGCCAGCTAATGCAGACGGCCAGCTAATGCAGACTGCCAGCTAATGCAGACGGCCGGCTAATGCAGACGGCCAGCGAATGCGGGCGGTCAGCTAACGTAGATGACCGACTATTTCAACTTGGTTGATTCATCTCTTATGACTTCCGCACGTGGAGCATTGCCATTGGTGGGAAATGTGACTTATCATTGATGTTTATGTGAATTACCGGACCAACAACTATCTGTGGCCCCCAAACCCCTTTGAAGTCAACTAACCGCAGTTGGTAAAGAAGTGCTTACTCTACTTGCTTATGATTTGTCTGACTTACTATGCACTCCATCCGCTTCGATATTGAAGCTCACCGGTCAGCGTTGTGCAAGGGGTTTGAAAACAAGATGGAAAATCAGCAAATGATTTCAGTTCAAAAGCTACAGATCACTTTGCATTCGTATTTGAACTTGGCAATTTACAGGTTGCTCATCAGCCTGCATTTGAAATGCATCGGAACCATCACGTCTGCACTTGATTCGCCAAAGATGACACAACACGGCACAGTGATTGCAAGCGGCTTGAATGATAAGACAATTCCTCACTAGCCAAGACATCTCTATAGATCTGCATTTCAGCCTCTGACGTTCCCTTAAGCACTTAGCAAAAGATAAGCAAGGGGCTTAGGGATAGAGGGAGTAGAGGAGGATTTACGCAGAAACCTGTTGGATCAGAGTCGGAAATCAGGAAACCTACCAGAGGTCCACAAAGAGATGTCTCCAACTGGGATTTACTATATTAAAGAGGCCCACCACGCCAACTTGAAATGCTCAGTACCAACTGAACACAGAACAATCAGTGAACCCTATCTATTTTGCTCTTCATCTCAAATTTATCATCGCTTTTTGTATTATTTCATAACAAAAAAATGAGCTCTTCCACAAACCAAGCATCCGAGGCTCTCAACAGCAAGCAGCAGAGACAATACCA
This sequence comes from Fusarium mexicanum, assembly GCA_013396015.1. Lineage (NCBI taxonomy): Eukaryota > Fungi > Ascomycota > Sordariomycetes > Hypocreales > Nectriaceae > Fusarium > Fusarium mexicanum. The sequence continues at coordinate 24,197 of JAAOAM010000019.1, read as the reverse complement.
ATGTCTTTGTATTTTGCTTCAGGCTGTCAATGAGACTTGCAAACGCAGGAGCGATATCAGATACTCCTCTGGAAAGAGTCGCAGCTATGCCCTCTTGACCGATTTCCAGAAGGCCATTTGTAAGATCGCACAAATTCTCGATAATGAGAAGGGTGGTGATTCTGCGACAGCGCTTATTGTTGCGAAGGGGCTGCTTGGACCAGACTACGTCTTTGCCTCAAACTTGAAGAAAGCACCTGAACTCGAAAGAGCCAAGTCGTTTCTCTCTGACCTCCTCGAGTACGTGGGAAGCAATCCTGAGGAATTGGCTCCCAAGGCACTGCAAAAGCAAGTCTTTCATCGGATTCTTGAGTTCAATTTTCTCAGGTTTGATGCATACCTAAACGGACTGGGCACTGCTTTGCAGTCTTGCATCGATTACTGCGAGAGATCACAGGAGCCTAGCAGTAAGCTTATAAATGAACACAAACAGTTCTCTCATCTAACAATGACAGGGTCAAGCGACATAGCTCAGTTGCAAGCTATCAAACACAAGTCCATGTTCCCTCGCGACATGACTTCCTCTACTAATTCTAAAAACAAATGTAAGAGACCAATCCCACCACCTTCGTCTCCCACATTGACAAAAACACTGGGGACTAAACGAAAATTGGAAATAGTTTTCCGTGACTGCGACGATCTTGTCAAAGCTATACATAATAGCCAAAATACCGGAATAGATAAAGTCTTCGACAAGTACATCGGCACTACCGAGTCAACAATTTCATATCAATGGAGTCAGCTGCGCCATCATCTTGGTCGTCTTCATTCACTTCGTCAAGCTTCCGAGGCCATAATTGATGCTTCCACAAAGTGGCCCTTATTATTCAAAAACTTCACGGTCAACTACATTCCATCATCCCGTCTTCAAAGGTTCAATCGAATCGACGAACTGAACGCTTCCCCAACGGAAATTATTAAAGCTGCTTTTCCAGGTCAAGATCTATCACATTACGAGGACGACATCGCGGAGCTTCGCACATACGGCCTGGATAAACAAATCCAGAAGCAGGAGCTTAAATTTCCATCGAAGACTTTGGTTCACTGCGAAGCAAATTTGCACAGTCATCTTATAACAGCTGGAAAAACTCGACCTCGCGACTTCTGGAACGATGCCATGTTTATCGCTACTAGCAAACCTCCTTGTAGGCTCTGCTCTTACTATTTCCAAGACGGCGACAATGACTTTCAAGTACAGTCGTCCCACATGAACCTTTACCCTCGATGGCGGCTCCCCGATATTGTTAATTCTAACGATGAAGCAAGCATTGGGCATCGTGAGGAGCTGATAGAGGATATATTCGAGCACATGCAGGACAGTATACTCGATGTTTTACAAGAGAAATTCCCTCAGTGGAAACGAAATGACTCTCGTACAGACTCCCGAGGCTACACAGATGTTCGAGAGGGTGCGGATAGCAGAACTCCAACTGCCGAACACTATATGCCACCTTCGATCATGGATGATGACGGTTACGTGACAGACATACACACTGATACTTTTGGTGTTGCCCATTAGATCTTCCCATTGCTAGTTATATCTCAATATGCGATTATACCTTAAACCTTTTGTCCTTAGTGTTTTGTTCTGGCGTCACTTTCCATACAAACCTGTCGATACTAGTGATTTCTACTCCCGCGAATCTGCGCATGTGATAGCTATATCCTTCGGCAACTACAACTGACATCTACTATCAAGAATTACATCAGCTCATCATAGAAATCCTAGACCTGGCGCGAAGATTTAAGCATAGGCCTAAATGAGGCTCAGTTGCGTCTTTCGATACCAGCTCATCTCCCATGATTAGCGAAATATCTCTTCGAACCCGTGTGGAATCAGTCTACCAACACGCACATGCATCCCGTGATCAAGAGTGATTTGGGAAGCATACTTGTTTTTCATGAGGTCTCTCTTGAATTAGGTAATATTATAAGCCGATATCCGAGAAACTGTATTCACTGGAGCTGCATGGAAACTAAAGAGACCAAGCGAGAAGGCAAGTTAAGAACACTATTCCAAGATCGCGCTCTAGCTAACTTTATGCTCCAGGCACATAAGTTAATAATTGACCAGGTCTTAATACCAAGGTATAAGAAAATTTAATCTTCTGAAATTTTATTTTCATTCATCATCATCTCTTCATAGTCTTCCAAAAGTGTCTTGATTCCAGCCACTTCTCCAAGCCAAACTCAAGATAGTAACAAGCAAGCTACAAACCAAGCATTAACGCAGCGCTAATAACAACTGAACAGAAGTTGCTCCTCGACACAATATCAGGCATCCTCTCAATGTCAAGCCTCGGCAAAGCAAAAGGCTGGACCTGTGCACAAGCCAGCCGCGCAACGAACCAAGATCTCCAAAACGCCGTCGACGACTTTGGCATCGTCTTTACCCCTAACACGCTGACCGTCGAGCCTAAACACTGCTATGTGTCGATCTGCGGGAAGTACTACTTTAGTCTCTGTAACTACGGGCACAAAAATTCGACTGAACCTGTTGGTCAGAGGATGCGGGCTAGGGAGTGAGGTCTTCCTGGGGGAAATGGGACGGAGTGTCGTGGGAATTATGGGGACAAGGTTAATTACGATTGGTATGAGTTTGGGTTGGCGGATGAGCCGGAGGAAGTTTGGATGGACTCGGAGTATGTGTAGGTTCGGACGTGTAATGGCTCGATCGCGGATGGTAGTACGTTGAGTTGAGCTTGATACGATGGCGTCAAGACTGAGATATTGGTCCTCTTGCTGAATAGTTTAGCCCGGAGAAAAGACCTATCCATTAATCAAGCTCAAGGTGTTCCCGTGAATTGGTTGGTTTCTGCCGAGTGAATAAAGCCATTGTAGTTAATTGCATACTGGTTATCTACTTGCGCGAGCGCTTGTGCCCAGCACTGCCAGGAATACCATGCAGCGACTAAGGTCTTTAGCCCTTAATCCTAAATGATAAAAAGATTTAGGTAAATTATCATAGAATTAGGGGATTTTTAATAAGTTTATTTTATTATTTTATTATATCTTGAAGTTTTAAACTTTTTTCCCTTCCCGAGCTAGGTTCTTCTTCTTATTCTTACGGAAATCTCTTACAATGCAGCCACTATAGCATGACCCAAATCTCTTCCCTGCCCAGGTAGTTAAGTCATGGAGGCACCCAATGGGATCATGCTTGAACACAGGAGCAAGGAGCTACCAGGAAGTATTGCCCTCTTGAACACGTGATGCAAGCATCAAACTTCAATGGAAAGCGCGCAGCTCTTCATGATCCATTCGCTCTTGTCGATCTACCTTGACTCTTGGTCCCGTCTGCATGACGTGGCTGGGGTCTTTCTTTCCGTCTCACTCGAGATCAAGTTCAAGACCACTCATTCCTTCACCATCCAATTTCTCCATTGCCATTCAATTTGAAACCACGAACAGACTTCTTCTTACAACCATCTCTTACAATGCAGCCACTACAACATGACCCAAATCTCTCAGATAGCACCGAACCTCTTCTCAACAACCAGGCACAAGTCCTTGACTCGAAGATGCGAAAGGCAGTGACTGCGGTCTCTGAGCTGAAAGGCCAACGAAAGCCTGTGCTGATCATCGTCAGGGAGAACGAGACCGCAATGCAAGTCGTGGCAAGGCTCGCAGAAGAGATGCTAACAGATCAATAGTACTTTAAGCGATAAGATGCTCGCCAGCCGCATCAACGCCCACGAAGTCGCCACTCACTGGCCAGACAACGATTGCCATAGTATCGTCAATAATTTCAACAGCGGCATTTACGGTATCGACGCCGTCATCACGACATTCGCGGCGCTCAAAATCCCCGGTCCCCAATTCCGCGGCGGCTGCAACCAAGGCATCATGCTCGAGTTTCCAGATGACTTTGAAGAATACGATATGGCAACGCATGCTTTAATCCCCCATGATGAGACAGAAGGAGTCTAGTGGGCGACCTACGAAGTTCCAGGGTCGCTCGACGCGTTGAGAGATCTAGCGATAGCGCAAAAGGAGGTGAAGCAATTGGTGTCAGATCCAGATTTTTATCCCAAAGTGATGGGTCATCTGCGAAGGATTCTCTGTTTCTATAATGTGGCACTTCGGATGCAGCAAGCTGAGAGCCGGTATCCGAGAGATCGCGTCCATTGGAGCTACATGGAGACCAAAGAGATCCAGCGCGAAGGTAAGTCTGAGCTTCCAATCCAGCGTGACGGCTCCGTCTGACGATCATAGGCCTTTTCTACTTCGCCGTGGGCAAGTTTGTGACAGAAAACCAAGCCGTCGCTGGCAAGCTTACAGCTCAAAGCACCATGGAGCAAATTGCCAGAAGCTAGAAGCCTGGACAGGCTCTAACGATGGCTCACGTTGACCTCAAGCTTCCGGCGATCGAGGATGGTGTGGTCTTGTATAACTATGTCAAAGATCAATTCAGGCTTCAGTTGTGAGCCTTTTATGAAGAACGAGGAATGATACAGCTGTTACAGGCGGGCACTTGTCCCAGGGGTGCAAGAGGACCTCAGACATTGAATTCAGGTGCTAAAATTACTAGGTACTTAGTCTAAGATCCTTCAAGTCTATACTAAAGTATACTAGACTTACCTAAGTTTACCTAAATCTTTTTGTCACCCAGGATACAGGTCCTAAGTTTTATTGCATCCCTTTGCTTGTATATCATCTGTATTTTACTCTGTAGTTGGGACAGAGCTCCATGTCACTCTTGGCTGGCCCACTCCCTCTTCAACGTTCCGATAAGTGCCTTTGTCTTCCATTTGATCACCTCATCGACCTTCTCCAGGTACCGTATAGTATGTGTCTGCACACAAGGGTCTCTTATGCAGTAACCACCTACAAACAAACTCACATCAGCAATGATTCTCACATTTGGACTGAAGGGCAAACATACAGAGCGAAAGCATATGTGCTGGCAGATAGAATGCGTTTGCGACATGGGAATTAGACCGAGCAAGACCCATCAGCATGCAGAGATATGAAGATATGTTGTTCTAACAATCAGTCAGCCTTTAACAACGAGAGAGCCGGTATTGAAGCACCTCAGATTCTTGTCTGCTGTAATTGTCTATGGTTTGTTTGCTGTCGCGCAAGCATAAAACAGCCTTGGCTGCGTAGTAATGCTGCATTGCCACCACTCGAGCACGTCAGCAAACCACAATGATCAGGGCAAACTGTAACTCACCAGGCACCGACGCAGCAAAGCAAACGACTGGAAACGGCCTGTCGCTCGAGATATCAACCGCCTTGTGAAATATTGGCTTGAATGAAACCGGTCTGGCATTATACCATTCCTCGACCTCCCTCTCCGCCGTTTCCCAATCTCCCAGATCGCCACTGGGACTATCGATGGGAAGAAACAGCCTCATAATCTTGGCGAAATTATAGACGGACCTGTTCGCATACGCTGAATCATCAGATCTCCGAAACACTGTCGATCTCTCAAAGTTCTCGAGACATATCTCAAGCGGTTTCCTGCGCACGACGTAGACGTAGATAGCTTGCCGAAGATGAACCCAACTCGCAGCTTCAGCCAGCCCACCTTACATCACAAACCGCGCGATGACTTCATGATTCAACAGATTCTGGGTCCCACTGAGATGATGATAGTAAGAATCCGTCTCATTATCATTCTCTTCATATAATCGCGCAATAACAACCGCTGAGAGGAGCGTTGAGTCCCAAGTCTCGGGCGGCTGAGCGAAAGCTTCGATGAGAAGTTTTATGCATTTGTTGTGATAGAATGTGCTCTCGATGTCGTCGAAGGTGTTGGTGCAGCGGGAGTTGTAGCGGCTTGCGAGGGCGAGGAGGCCGTTCATTATCATGGGTTGGTGGAGAGCGAGACGGGGGACTTCGAGGGCGAAATGGCGGGCGTCATCGCATGCGTCGGACTTTGGCAGTTAGACCTGGGCGTGGTTTATGAGAGAAATTCTTACCAGAGGTGCGAGTTTGTGGATGTAGGTCATGAAAAGAAAGGCTTCTCGCTCCGTCAACTCAAAGGGATCCGGACTGTGGCCTTGGTGGGTCAAATCTTGGGCAGTGACATTTGGAGACAACCTTTCGGGCTCAATAATGAATGGGATGGATGCTCGTGGGAGTGATGAACTCTCTGCGTGATCTGCGTGACATGCTGGGGTCATGTTCTGGTCAATCGGGGAGTCCGTGATGAGGTTTGAAGGCGACTCCCAATAACTGAACACCTGCTCTAATGACCCAACTTCTGGTTGGGAGTGGACGGGGTCGTCAATCGATATTTCCATCATCCCTTCAGATATCGGCTGCGTTGCCGACTCATTCGCCTCTGGTCTCTTGTCGGCTTCCTCAGGCACCTTGCCATCAATCCCACGGGGCGTCGTGAAAGAAACTGCGACAAGTCACTATGAATGAAAGCAGAAGAACTCGTCGCTAGTTACTTACTCTTCTGAGGAACCTTTGCCCACTTCCGCCCAGATTCCTTCTGCGCTTCTGAGTGAGTGTGTTTGAAGCGAATGTCATTCTCAAACCGACATTCCTGCCCTGACTCCAGACACGTGCCGCATTGTGATGCTCCAGGCTGAGTGACGCATTTCCTGTGTCGGCGGCGACAAGCGGTGCAGCATTTTACTCGCTTCATAACGTTGAGCAACTGGGGCTGGGATATTGTGAGAGGTGGAATTGAATCTGGGGTGAACGACATGGGGTCGGAGAAGATAGCGGGGAACTGCTAGCCTCATGCGCTAAATCCGCTACAGGAATTCGCGTTCGGGCTCTTGTGATTGGCTTCTTTCGAAGCTGGAGGGTGTTCAGGTTCAAAGGAGCTTTGTGTGCAATCACTTGATAGCATTACAGAGGCTGAGACTGTGCCTACAAACGGTTGTCGCTTAGCTCTGCTCGACGAGCAAGGTTGTTAGTTCAGCGTAAATCGAGGTTGCTTAGTTGTTTATTTGCAAGGAGTCTGCTCGTTACCGGGAAGCGCCTCAGTCCCGAAGCATGCGGTTCCCAGGTATTGATCTCCGTCACTATCCCTTTCTGGAGGCACATGGGAAGCGAACGCTACCAAAAATATAGCATTCAAATAGCAACCTAGTGTAGCAAGCTAATATCGCACAATATGGACTTTTATGCTGCAGCCATGAGCCCAGAAAACTCCGAATCCCAGATTCACCAGATAGCACCATACCCTCCCAGCCTTGTGCTCCCATAGTCCCATTTGTAGATGGCCCAGTTCACCAATTGAGGTGTCCATATTTGTGATCAAAACGCCCAAGTTCCATCATTCCACGCAACTCCGTACCAAAACTAACCATTCATGTACCCCAAGCTTCCCACTCGTCGCCGCCGTTCGAGTTCCAACCGTTTTCGATCAACCGCCAAGTTCGACTGAATCTCATCACGCTGTACGAGGTCTTGGTAAAGATTACCAGTCTCCACGACTGCAACATAGCCAGAAGTGAGGGGGTTTCGTGAGTCCAAGATAACTCCATCGGCCAAGACCGGAGATCTCCCTCCAATCATGTCGAGGGTCAATTCTCCGTGCTCCGGAGTCCAGCGACCAGCGATCTCATAGAGGTGCCTGCCTTGAAACGTCGCAATATGCTGGGGATTCTGCATCAGATACTGGGCTACTGCTGAGTAGAAGTGGCCCTCGCGAGCCACAAGGGGATGATCCTGCTCAGACCAGGTGACGCGAGTTCTCGGGTAGCGATTGCTGTCATGTCCAAGATACCTCTTGATGAGCTCAAACCCGCAGATGATTCGGTACTCCCCCTCAATCCCATCGGGAATGTCTCCCTCTGCCGCGAGGATATCCGCATACTTCGACGCCATGCGCGAATCTGCCCAGCCGTCAAATGAATTCTCAAGGTACAAAACATCCCAGTGAACTTCGTGCTCCTGTCCCATTCGCCAGAGACGACCAAAGGCATGCAGCATGGTGGGTAAGTTCTCCGGATACTCGACGATGATGCCATGATGGCAGGCTCCGTGGAGGTTCAGACCGAAACCACCAAGCTGGTAAGACATTACCAATGCTTCAGCTCTATTCTGAGGATTGTTGAACTCCCGAACCATCTTAGCGCGTTTATCCACGGTGTGGCTACTGCGGATGTTGAGAGTCTCAACACAAAGACTTGTGAGCAACGCTGTCAAAATCCTGTCCAAAGTTAAGTCAGTTAACAACTCTGCATTTCGTGATAGCATCAAACTTACGTCGAAGTCAAGGGATGGTTGACAAAGATCAGAACTCGCTCTCCCTGTGCCTTGAGCTCCAGAACTCGATTAATTGTCCAACAAAGCTTGGGGCTTCGTGAACAAAACGTCTTTGGGATGTCCTCGCGGACCAAAGGGAATTCCAAATCATCGCCGTAGGCAAGCTTTAATTGGCCAAAGTACCATTTCAAGCCGCCCACTCCATCTTTCCAAAGCGCCTCTTCGATGTTTTCCGAGTCAGCAGCAGCGGTGGGGGCGCCGTTAGGAGCGGCTGCTCCAGGGAGACTAAAAGATTGCAGTCTCTCGAAGCGAGGTGGCTTGTTCAACAAGTTCTGAATAGGCTTGGAGTTAAGGAAAGTGGTTTTCCCATCCTCGCCTCTCTTCTGGGTAAGCGGCCAGAACTCCACGTTAGTTGTCGACAGAGCCAGCGTTCGTAGGACAGCCGGATTTACCCACGTGAGCTTAGCTTTGTCGATCGTACCATGTCCAATGTGCTCATCATCCTCATTTGATGCTGAGGTGAGATCAGGATAGTGATGCTTCGCAATCTGGTACAAGTCCTGCTGGTCGTGGTCGTTGAAGGACTGGAGGATCACTGTTCTGATACGCATTTGGGGGATACCCTCGCCCGGGACAACGGAAGTACCGTCAGGCATGATAGCCGGTGTCAACATCCCGCGACGAAGACAAAAAATTTCCAAAAGAGGTCGAATAGCCTCTCGTGCCATCTCAGGCCGCTCGAACTTGATCTCGCGAAACGCCTGGAATAGGTCGGGGTTCATGAGAAATAATGGCCCTGTCTTTTCGCGGATGTACCTGATGTATTCGTCCCTGATGAGCTTGTTACGGGCGGTTGACGGATCAAGCTCATGATCTGGCTGAATAATGTGATCGATGGTCAAGCCTCCAAACTCTCCCCCATCTCTGATAGTGGGCCAGGCGTCCTTGTCAAAATACACCTCAGCCTTGATACCACCTTCGGTATTGGCAAAGACAAACGGCCACTGTCGCTTCCATAGCAGTGTGACATATCCCTACATGTCATCTTGCTGGTTTAGGAGTGGCGTCGCTGAGGTGACAAGTGTCGCTTCGTGCTCAAGTTGGTGAATCAGTTTGTGCGTCAAGGGACGGGGTCCTCGGATCGGATAGACGTCGTCACAAATAACCCAATTGTAACTCTGTCCAGTGACCTGGAACTCAATTTTCTCCTTTGCGGTGGTTTTTCGCCTCTTTTTGCCCAGTCCAACTTCCGCTTGACCTCCTGTTTCATCGCCAGATTCATCGCCATCGGCCTCGCGATCGTCTCCATTGTTGTCGTCATCTTCGCCGCTGGCCTCGCTATCTCCAGCATTGTCGTCGTTACGTCTTCTGCGCAATATCATTCGCCGCATTGCTGTATAGTAGGGGACAATTGCGATGCTTCGAAGGGTCTGGTAAATACATGTTAGTAAATAGATATCAGAGTATGGGAACCATCACTTACCTCGATATCTTCATGGGACGCAGCATTCTCATTGACCCAATTTTGCAGACCATTCTTGTGAGGCATTATGTGCATTCTGGTGAAGTGATCGCGTGTGAGGTATGTAGTGCGATGGCAAATGCGGATTTTGAAGAAGTTGGGAAACCAGCGAGACCACTCATTAAAGGTTTGGTACGCGAGGTCGGCAGGACACAGGATGATACTGGGTTTGAACCTTCGGTTCTCATCCCGAGGCCTAAAAGTCCCCGCCTCGACTTCAGCCTTCACACGGTAATAATGAAGAGCCAGTGCGAGGCCAATCTGTACCGTCTTCCCAGTTCCACACTCATCTGCCAAGAGTGCAGCGCGAAGGGGCGATTCCAGAGCGCTTGAGATCCAGTTTGCACCTGTAGCAGCTAATGTCAGCGATGACTCCTGAGTTACGAGGATCGATAGCGTTGAAAATTACCAGCAAGTTGATGAGGCCTGGCTTTTAGTCCACGGCCCATGACTCCCGGAACGTGGATGCCTTCGCTCCAATTGATACCGTCAGTTTCAACACCCATCATGTCGCAAATCTCCTCCATGTCTTGTTCTTCAGGCTCCATTGGTTTCAAGAGCTGGATGTGGATCCCAGTAGCAACATGGTTGTCGGAATTGACATTGGCATGGCTTGAGAGCCACTCCTTGAGTTCCTGCATCGTACCGCGAGAAATGGGTGGGAATCCATATGGAAGACGAATTGCGGAGGCATCTTCCGTATTGTCATCGGGGGACTCGATGATCTCCGAGACTTCTTCAGCTTCATCAGCGATGTCGACTCCAGGTTCCTCATTCTCGTTGTCCAGTTGCTGGCCGTCATCGCTAGATTCGGGGGTATCCTCAACTGTCTTCGCACGCTTTGAAGGCTCATCGTTGGTCGGGGATGGGCTACGCTTCTGGCCGGCTGAGCTTGGGGAAGCGATCGGGATAGAAGTCGCATGCGAGAGCATTGACTCTGGACTCAAAGGAGCCTCGGGCTGGTGGACGATGGAATAAGAGTCCATGATGAAGAGTTCGTGTGTTCTCTGAAAAGTCCAGCGAAATGATTGACGAGAATAGGAAGTAGTACGATAGCCTCGACTGTAAGTAGAGATACAAAAGATCCGAATTCGATGACAAATGGGATTGGTGGTTTGAAGTGGAATGGCAGAAGGGGCGATTGAGTTTATCGCGATGCGAAACAGTGACTGGGCAACGATTATAGTGCTATGGGAGGCTGGTCGAAGGGCTGAAGCACAAGATCTTTGAGTGAATTTTAAGAATGAAGGTCGATAACGTGTGATAATGAAGAAAAACTGGCTTCAAAGGCGTGGATTGAGAGTCACTCGCTGCTGAATGAGGGAAATAGGGGCGACGAATATGCTCAGGTCGCGGACCGTGCAGAAGGTAAGAGGGTTATCGTCTTTCGCTGAAAAGTCCGTTTCGAAAGCGTAATTGGTTGTGCACCGTGCTTCAAATGGAAATTAATATGCTTTAAGGAATAAGATAAGTGATAAACAAGGTAAAAGAGAAGGGGGATGTGCTGGGGAGAAGGTATTTATGTTGCGTTGGCCGAATACGATTGAGACGGAAGGCTGACAAGTCAATTGAATGAAAAGCGATGCAGATTGTTGGGCTGACCCAAACAAGTAGTTTGAAGAATAGAAGATGAAAAGGGAAGTGAAGAAGAAAAGGGGTTGCGGTTGAAGAGATCTCTTTTATACCCAAAGGGTGGTCACGTGATGTGATTCATGAGGGTGATTCATCCTCATCAAGGTGAAGACTTCGGTAAGAGAAGGTCAGTGGGAAAGTTGAGGGTGAAGGCATCATTATAGGGCCTACCTTTGGCCAAGAGGAAGGAATTTGGAGTCGGCCGAGGTCAGAGGTCTCCGTGGGTCATCCACAGAGTCATGAATTCGAGCCCGCATGCAACCAACCTATTGTCTAGCCAACCTCGCAGCTCTCCTTGCCAATGCCCAATCCGACAATGTCGGTCATCGACAACATCTCCTAATCGGCGAGAGTTGTTAGAGGTGTCTTTTCACCTATCGGTCTTTGGCAGAGGTGCTTGCATGAGGATAGAGCTCGGATCGGAGTCACTCTGCGGTATGAGGCCGTCACTTCTAAGCCAGATTCAAATCCAGGCAGCACATCATGAATAGACCTCAGATCATTGAATAAACTATGGCCACTCTCTTGATACTGGGGAGAACTGTTCATTTCAACTTCAGCTTATGGTGATAGCGTTGATGCACTGTCCACCAGTGACAGTAGAGAATACGGGTACCGGGTTCGAAACCAGCATATTATCGATCATCGAGAATATGTGGATAACCTATAACAGATCTGAATATCCAAACTAATACTCGAGGTCATAACGATTTCGTCGCAGGAGCTATAAGATAAGGGTCAAGGTTAGGTAAATCAGAGTCGCTCCGTCCATGACCGATAGCAGTGTCTGTCTTTTACGATTTCAGCGTTAATCCGTATTCAAGATTAACGGTTCCCTTCGATCATCGACGAAAACAAGGTTAATTGCGCATTTCTGGGTTTGCTCCAGTGGTATTGAAAACGAAGCTTGATAAAAACATTATCTCCCCCAACCTCCTTCACCGACAGCATCACAATATATTTTCCATAAAAAGTCCTCGGTCGAGGGTCCTCTTCTATGCAAGCAATTGATGTATCTTACTCATGCCATAGACTTGGTTGGATCAATCGATGATATCGCCGTTGAAGAGGCTGTGACCTACGATACGGCGGAGCCCCCGGAAGAAGACCTACAAGGTCACCGTGCGGCAATACTTTCCATGGATGACAAAGTCCAGTTGTATGGCCTATCTGACCTGCGGCTGAATCCTCGCAAGTTCCCCAGTTCGAATTCGTCCTTATTAGTGTTATCGTTAGTGATTTTGGATGGTACCAGCGACCGAATTCGACGAAAATGGGGAGCATTCGATCAGTCCTCAACAGCGAATACTTTCAATAGATAAACTAATTACTCTCAATCTCAATCTCATCGTCGATGACCGAGAGCTTATGCGAATTCTGATCTTATTAACTGGTTCAGAGGCCATTTAGGCTGGTAACTGCTGACAGGAACTGGGTGCTATATACAGCCGCAAGTCTGTGTCCAACTGGTTGCTGCCACTGGCAAGATAATCTTAGACATATATCCGGGCCTGAGGCTGAATCCCTTCGTGCCAAATTAAACACATCCCTTGAACACTCAACTTCACTGAACAAGGGCATTCAAAGACTTGAACAAGCCATTTTGGACAAAGAACAAAAGCTCACTCAGGTACCAGTGCCATGCAGCTTGTAACTAAATGACTGAACAGTGTTGATATAACTAACATTCAAGTCTCGTAGACTGAAAGACATTAACTTGTCTCTTTATTCCCACGTCCCGATTCTGACCCATCTCGATTCGACCCAACACACGTCAAGTCACAAAGATACCCAAGATAACAAGTACTACAATCAAATTGATACACCGTCAAGCAACTGACAATGCCTCGCCCTTCTGAAGAAAACCCAACGCGTTCGAGCAATAACCCACATGCGATGTCTTTCGAGTTCCTCTATGAGGTCAACGAGCGCCTTATCGAATGGCTAAAACAAGAAGCAACAAAGTCTGATGACGAATCATCTGAAGAGGACATATTCTTTGACGAAGAAGAGCCGGATATTAAGACACAGTGGACTTTTGGAAGAATCGCTCACCGCGTGAAGAAGTGGCTCACGGATCATTACCGTCATGAGAGCTAAAGGTTTAAGGCCTCAATGCTCAGTGCAAACGCGAACCCAACATATTTCCTCCGTCAAGACGATTTCATCAGAAGCACCACCGGTTTCTTCCAATTCACAAAATCATCCCCTTTTCCCCTATCATGATACCCTTGGCAGGCAAATCTGTTCTTTACCTTCTTGCCTTGTCTTTGTGCTTTTTGTTTGTGGTGTTGTGGCTCAAGAATTGCTGTACTCTGTGGTTAAGTGTATGATGAGTTCAGGCGCAGATGGATAATAACATGGCATTTGATACGGCACATGAAAGACCAATCAGATTTATTAATATTAGCATAAACTCTTTCCATGGGTCCTATCTCAAATCTGCGCTCTTGTGAAATTGTTATTGTTCTTCTATCAACAGAGCGCCGGGTTTGTTCTCAGCACCTTCGCAATGTCCCTCGACGCCATGGTTCGGCCTGAGCACCTTCATACCATGTTTCACTACGAGCTGGAGCGGTGGCTGTAGAAACACGGCGACTTGGTCTCAAGGGCACAGGTGTTGTATTTGGACCCGATTCACTTCCCCAAGAATCACTTGAAGACCGTACAGCAACCGAATGGCTTCTTCCGAGTGGTGTTGAATAAGCATTGTTCCATTGCGAACTCAAAGTCTCAGGCAAACTCAGTAGTGGCTGACCAGTTGGTGATCTCACCATTTGCGAGTTCCGACCTCGCCATGATGCTCGTCGCTGCGGAAGTGTGGGTGAGATATCTAACAGAGGAGGAGGTGTAACACCAGCTTGAGCGCAATAGATAGAGTCTGTTCTGACAGAAGATACACTCGGTGTTCTTCTTGGCCCGTATCGATTTGAAGAACTCGCTATTGATGCCGCTCTAGACAATCCTCCTGCTGGTGGAGTGCTGTCGTATGAAGGGCGGTACCCTCTACTCTCAGATTCTGCGAGAGATCCCAAAAGACCTCTTGTGAATGGACTGTCCTTTTGATCGTTTCTTTGTGATCTGGCCTCCATTTGTTGTTTAAGTAGATCATATCTTTCCCCGAGCAAACCCGTCGGACTGAAAGGCTCGGAACGCGACTCCCGGTTGTCTTTCTCAACAGACTTTCGAGAAGAGGAATGGTTTCGATACACAGAAGAGTGGCTGTAAGTCTCACGGGGGTTCTTGTCCATATTGATAATCTTGAGATAGGATGTTCGGTCTGGAAAAGGGTATGGGGTTTTGCAAAGAACCTTCTGATCTGAGAAGTGTTGGTAGTCTTCGGAGAGAAGGGACGGCAACATATTATGTCGATAATTCAAAGACCGATTATCTCAACATTCCGCGATCTGGGAATCTTGATGCTGCATTCTCACCGACCATCCATTCCCTCACAGCGCATGTAGCATAGCCACTATAAAAGGTACGCCAAAGTAAGCCAAAATGTCCAAAACCTCTCTCAAACTGGTTTAGTAAATGTGATAAGACCTACCGCGTGAGCCTAGGCGTCCAATAAGAATCTGTGACAGTCAACTGCAACCCTGCTGATACAGGGCCCTTCGGTCAAAATTGACCGCGTCCACCATCAAGTTGTCAGCACAGCCCCGATCTTCAACGAGGCTGCGCCACCACATTCCATTGAAGGATCTGAAATGTAATCGTCATGCAATTCCCTGAATGGCCTCACGGGATTTTGTGACTGCGTTATTGGAGCAGTTGGTCGGTTGTGGTTTACTATGGACTAGGATAGATATCGATCCGAGGTATCTGCAGAGTGGCAGTGCAAATTAGAACAATCCAACCACTCAAGAAACTAAACATTAATATTAAGACTTATTCCGACTTCTTTCCCTTCGATTCTTGCAGTTCCACTGACACCTGATAATGGCCCTCTTCTACTCCTGGGTTCGCTGCAGGCCCTTCAGCAGCGACTATCCTCTTCCTCTTCCTACTTCGATGTATACGACATCCAACACAAGCAACAATTACCAACACAACCACAATACCAAACGCAATTCCTATCCAGGCAAGTTTCTCTAATCCCACTAAACCAGAATCGTTTGGTGACGGGGGAGCTGGAGTAACTGTTTGTGAAGGCCTTGGCCAAGGTCCACCCGTATACGGATCATCACAGTCAGGAACGCACGTGGTTTCTCCTGAGTTGATCTGATATGATATAGTGACTGCTGATGCTAGTAGGAGGTCTTTCTCGGGATTGAACTTGATCGTTGTCGAGACTCGGACATCTGTTTGTAAAGAGCTTGCGGAAGAGAGATCGAACGCCGTTAGGGTCAAGGATGAAGTGCCCGATGGTTGGAGGTCGGAGGCAACGCAGAACTTGTCATATGGTGTTGCTGAACTGCCGCTTTGATCTGTTAGGGTCGGTCTTCTCCATTCGAAGTCATATGCTCTGCGAATCAGTCAGTTTTCTCGCACAGACAAAATCCCGACGGTCTACAGACGTTATGCAACACAGTATCTCCCGCGAAGTGGTCGCATCAGGCGTATAGTCCACGGTATGGGCAGGCGTATATCCAACAGGACATTCCGTTGCTGGATGGGGCCATCCAGGACCACAGAAGCCATTCACGCCGAGACCAGGTCCTCCGGTCGTGTAAGGATAGTCTGTATACCCCAGCCACAGGTAGTTACACGTCTGCGTCGTTCTGTAAAGCCCTTGCGCCGTGCCACTATAGCAATCCGTTTCCATGTTCCAAATGCTCTTCGTGTCAAGACATTCTGGCGGCGGTGTGAAACGCGGTAAAGTCCATGTCGGATTTGGAGTAGTTGGAAAAGTCGTTGTGAAGGTCTCAGTCATTTCCGCTGAGAAATCATCAGAACTCGTGCGACTGCCATGTACTCTGTACGTTCTAGGTGAGATAACGGGGAATTGAAACAACAGGCTGGCTGTTTGTTAAATATGCTCAACTCACGAGTCAGCCTAAGCGGAGGCAGACAGTGCTACAGGGATATCGTGCCACTGTCCTGCATGAAGGATTCAAGGCTGTGCTGTGATTGAGTCACCACCTTTCTCAGTCTCACAAGATAGCGCACGGCATTGGTCACTCACCGCGCGAGTGGGTACCATAAATACGAAAACACGACATTTTGTCCAAGTTAACGGAACTGGCTAGCCAAGTACAAATCCATCGTAACCCTTCTCAGCAGCCTCGTCAAGAAGCTCCCTATACAGCGTAATTCCACAGGGAAAGTTCAAAAGCTCAGCACCTTCTTCGGCTTCCCATCGATATTGGCGCTCATGTATAAGCATCTGCCATAGGGAAGAGTGTATTCGCCGTCATGCCGCCCACCAACTCTCTATACCTATCCTGTCCCTCCACAGTCGCACGTATGCGCTGCATTTCCGCTTCCCCAGCACTCACTGTGGCTCGAATGATCCAATCACCTTGGATTTCAACACATTTTGGGCTGTTGAATAAGGCTGTTGGTCCTTGAGGTTCACACATGAAGAACATATTGGGAAAGTTAGCTGTCATCGGGCCGAGGTTTGTCCACGGGCAATTTGACCACTTCTCTAAGTGTCTCGCCCGCGCTGTTGATAATATTTATGGTTTTGAGGCCACCTGTGATGGCTTCGAAGCCAGTGGCGAGAACGAGGGCGTCGATCTCGTAAATGGCCCCGTCTTCTGTGATAATAGCATTGGGTAGGCTCTTTGTCACCGGGATCTTGTTAACGTCGACGATACTGACGGCCTGTGACTAAGTGCTAATAATCACCATGCGAACTTGGCCTAGACAGGACACAGGGACGACTGGGATTCTGAACTCAGACGTACAAGGGAAGCTGTCAACTGAATTCAAGATGATATCGGTTTAGGGGAAACAGGTCTTTTCTAACTTCTCTATCAAAGCTACACTTTGTCTCGCATGATGTCCTGGAAGTTAACCTCAAAATCTACTCATCCGCGCCTATTCCCGAGTCCTCTTTCTCTATGCAGCTCTGCTTTAACAGCTTGCATTCGATGATTCTCTTCTCGGCGTCGCTTCTACTCAACGGGCTCCATCTGGAGACGGTAGCTTCCAGCAGCGAGGTTCAATTCATTGTCCTCCTCAATGCTGACCTCCCCACGAACACGAGACACCATATCGCGGACCATTTTCCAGGTCGTCGAGACCTGCTCTACCCACTCGGGGTCACCAATCTGGGCCTCGCGAACCTCCACCCAGTGATGGTGAGGTTTGTTCGTCGGCTGGAGATCCTTCTCCGACCGGATGACCCAGATGCGAGCAACAAAACCAGGGTGACAAGTACGATAACCACGCTCCTCGACGGAGTAGTAGTCTTCAATGAGTGGCTCTACCTCCCACCAAGAGAGAGGGCTGAACTCGACCTTGTTTTCGTCCACCCAAAGTCGGAACCCTGCCCACTGTCCTCCAAGGGAGACGTTGCCGCGGCTGTAGCCATAAAAACCAATGGTAGGCGGGGAGAATCGCGCATCATTTGGCGAATAGTCAGAGCGATCCTCGGGATCACTCAGGCGATCCCAGCCGGCTGGGAAAGTCCAGGGAGTTTGCGTATCCGCACGAATGCCATGGTCCAGGAAATGGTTTTGGGCCTCAATGGAGTGACTACCAGCACGTCGTATCCCCCAGTCGTTTCCACGAAATCGTGGTCCAATAACATCAGGACCAAACATTTGACACCCTTCGACATGCCACTCTCGGCCAACATTCTCAATGATTAGAGAGAGACTTTTGGCCTTCGGGAGGCGAGAAAATATGGGGAGGTCTGACTCCATTGGCATCTCCAAGTATGTCTGAGGCGGAATAGGAGCATCAGATGGGCCAGCCTGGTTTGAGCCGTGACCGTTACCATCGCTCTGGTTGTTGTTGTTGTTGTTGATGGCTAATTCCGTTAGCAAAGGATATCCTATGTCAAAGCTTACGGGGGATACTTACGAGGATGACCCCGACGGAGCCAAACAGTTCGCGACACACTGAGGATGTTTTCAACGGGCAAGGCATGGCGATGGTGACCTTTAATACTCTGTGGGTTCCAGGAGACAGAAGGCTGAAGGGCAGGAAGACGCATGTCCACTACCTGGAAGATGTCGTGCAAAGGGTCGATGCGGAAGGGCACGCCGCCAATCCTAGAAATGACGGGGGCCCCATCGCAGCCTACGGCCTTCAGGCATCGCACTTGATTCACAAGGGAAGCGACGTCTGCGTTTGTTTCCAGCAGTGCCTTGATGGTCTGCTCTTCGGAGTAGTCATATACCCACGCGATGTCATCATAGAGGTACCGAAATGGTACGGTGACGGAGGGAAGCGCGTCTAGCACAACTTTGTTCCGCGTCTCCGTCGGGAGGTCGTTAAAGGCGAATTCTGGCATTCTATTATTTGACGGTTAGTACAGACGTTGAAAATACAGAGTGGGAGATATGTCCTTACGTTGACGCGAATGACTTGACTTGGCCTGGGTAATAGGTAGCGTCGTCAGTCTTGAGTCTGGCTTTTGAGGAATGAGTCTAGACGATGGAGGTCTGTCGGGAATCAAGATGGAAGAAAGGTTGAGAGTGTCAGTGTTGGGTGGGAGAGAGTTTGAGAGATGGATGGAAGGAGGGTTGAGAGAGGTTGAGAGGAAAGGTTGGAAGATGGAAGAGAGACTAAGTAGAAAAGTTTGTGAGGTCAGCAGTTGTTGTGGAGAGTGAGTATTCACTGTCACTGTCACTGGCACAGTGGAGGTGGATAGAGACCAGTTAATCGCCAGTGCCAGCCCTGACCCAACAGCCAAAGACGAGGCTTATTTTCACACCATTGAACAGGGTACGCTGAGAACGTGACCAAGGTTTGTGTTGCAGTGCTGGATATCAGGCCTTGTTCATATATCCATAGGAACGGTCGATGGTCGCGACGTGGCTGCCAGTGGAGAGCTAGGTCGCTGGGTTGTTCCCATGGTTGACTAGCAGGCTTAACGCGTAACTTGACGGCGCTTGCAGTAAACGCATTGTCTGATGGCACATTTAGACGGTCAGCTTGCAAAGAATCAACTCGTTTGCAGTGGCAGGTTAACATTTTCTACATAGTTCTTCTCCATCCCAATATTTCAGCGTGTTGGCTTGATATGTCTCGTTGAGATTTGACCATTGATCCGTCCGCAATATCTAATCATTCACTCGACTCTTCGAGGCCACAACAAGCTCATAAGACTTGGCATCTCCATATACTTCGATTCCTAGTTTCCAGTCCCTACTTACACAACAACGACCTTGGAGCTACTCTCACCCTCCGTCCTCATAATTTTCCCATTCTCAAGTCTGTAGCGCCTTGCCCTTCGATGGCCTCTTTCTCTTGAGACAAGTGGCATCTTTCAGATAGCCCCACAAGGAGTATCACAGTAGCTGACTTTATCTACACAGATGTGACAATCTGTCTACCTCTAGCACATTTCCATCTACTCAGACACAAGCCTCGATCCCATTGACTCTTAGAATACGACTCAATCGATTCGCGGCCGTCAGATGCAAGACCACTTTATCGTCCTCCCTGGAGTGAAGAAGCCGAGACAAAGCTGAAGATCCCCTACAACGACTAGCAACTCATCAAATCCAGCTCCGACGAGCTTCTCCTTTGACCTGGCGTCAACACCAAAGTGGAGTTGGGACGAGTTGGGATGGAGTCTTCTGCCTTCAGCTGATAGACCTGACAGCTGATGCTCACATCACGCGCCTCACACGTTATCTATAGACAAGGGAATCATGTCAATGCTGGACTCCAAGTCCCATAATCCAAAACTTCGACAATAGGTTGTCACAGCTCATGGGCGACTTCGACTTTCATCTGAATGTAACAGGAGCGATCATCGCTAACGGCTTCGATAGAGCCAAGACTCATACTGCTACCCACGCGACTTCATTCCACGGAAGAGTCAAGAATCCTCCAAAAGTGAGCCAATGTAGCCTTCGGCTGCTTCTATACCCTTCTCAGCTGATTTAAACTTGCAACGAATCCGCCAACGTCGGGAAGAATTCCGATGTCAAGCGGACTGCATCGCGTCACATGTCGAGTTTCAATTATTTCCATGGCTAGTTACATACAAACTACGAGACCGAGTGGCAACAATCCTATCATCTCCTTAACAACAAACACTAGCCTGCTTGGGTGAACAGTGTCGACGAAATAGACGAAGCTGATCCAGACCATGGCGCAAGGAGCTCAAGCTTGCAGAGATTTATCACAAGACAGATATCAGTCTACGGCCCCCTTGTCTGCAACTCTGATGTCAAATAACACAACAGGCATTGCATTCACTTGATCTAAGACGACTATTACCATAGCATAAGAGTCCTTTGCTAGCTTCCTCGAACTCGCACCCTGCACCCCCAGTCGCTGCGTATGAGAATTGACGCCCCGTTCACCTGGACCTTGTACACCAAAGGTGTCACGACAGTTCTCTGGCGCAGCGCGCTTCCTTCTTGGAATGGTTTGTTGGTAGAACAATCCCCTCTACTATCTTTTTCATTCACTGTTCGTTGGTATGGCCAAACGCACTTCAGTTGATAGTTCACTGAAGTACGCTGTTAGTAATTCCTCAACCATACCGACGTAGTTGAGCCTCCTCAAAAGGGTCGTCTCGAACTTCCCCGTCATCAATAAATGGCAATCCAAAATGAACACGTCTTGTCCCCAGTGTAGTTATATCTCAGTAAATTACTTTCAAGTTCCCATATTGTGATTCAATCATAATTCTGTTATGAAGTTGAGCGACATTGAGACAAGTCTCACAAGTCCCCTACCCTTAACATTGACAAAAAGCCTCAACAAATGACACAATTCTGTCGGTAAGTCGAACCCTTGGAAGACCCTATGAATATCTCGCTGATCTTAACGCATTGCAAGGCTAAAAGACTCTTAGCTGGAGTTTGTGGATACGATTGGGTCACTAACCGCTGTCAATTGTCATTGCGTGTGACACCGATGCCGATCCCCGAGTCTTGACATGACGATCGCAATATCACGGTGTAACTTGAAACATTAGTAAACAGCGAGTAATAATTCATCGTCATACATTGCAATATTCATAGCATTCCTCTGTTGATTGTTCTCAGAGTCATCGAGTCAGAAAGACCTCAAATGACGCTATACACCTGCAGCCGCGTTTCATCATATCCGGAAACAGACACGTTTGTTATTCCCTTGTCCCGTCACTAACCATACTCAAAGCAACACAGCATCTTAACTCTCCCCCCCTCCACAATGGCCGCATTCCAGTCCAACACGCTAAAGTTCAAGTCGAAAAGAACAATTCCAAACTCCACGGGCCGATCCCCAGGAGTAAAATCCCCGAAACCCTTTCTTTTCCCTCTATGCTCCAGAAACCCTCTTCTGCGCTAGTCCCCCCAGCTTCTCAGCAGCAGCCCCTAGACTCCGCGGGTCAGCGCCCTTGATCTCAACCTGCCCGTTGACAGCGACCTGCTTCCCCTCCTTGAAGAAGAGAAAGGTAGGCATGGCGGTTATGCCGTACTGGCGCGCGGCGTCTTGGACGTGGTCTACGTTAACTTTTGCAAAGGCGAGGACGTTGTCGACGCTGTGCTTGGTGGCGAGCTGTTCGTAGACGGGGCCGATGGCTTTGCAGGGGGGACACCAGTCAGCGAAGAAGTCGACGGCGACGTATGTTGTTGACGAGAGCAGCTTCTGAAGCTCATCGTTTGAAGTGATGTGATGCACCATTTTTTAAGTTTTGCTGGTATTGATCTACAGAGATCGGCAGAGAGTTTTTGAGATGCGGTGAGATGAGACGCGATTTAGTGTCGGCAGTTGAAGTGAGTAATCTTGGCGTTGTTGAGGCTTCGATGTGTTTATATCGTTATTTTTCTCTCTCTTTGCCTCCGCTTTCTCATGGATCTTGAGAGAATCGCAAAGAGCCGCTTTGAAATGGGAATCGCATCACGTGACGTTGCGCAATTTGGTGATTCCTCATCAAGGTTGATTACTGAGCCACGTGTAAGCCACAGAAGATTATGTCATGATCTGAGGCTGAAGAGCTTGGACAAATTATGATCAACGAAACGTTTTAGCGAGACAGAAAATAACTCAAAATGCAAATCATCAAGGTTCCGTCCCTGACTCTTGTAAGATCTGACAAATGACCCCAACCACGGATATAAAAGACGTTGCTTGCTTATTACATGACATTTTGTTTGGACTGGGTTTCTACTGCGCCGCTTATTATTCTAGAAGGAAATAATTAATAAGTATTGCTTTTTTGGTGTCTTGCATGCCCCAGACTCAAAACTCCGTACCCTGCAACGATCATGGGCTACTGTACGTAATATCAATCAGCAATCGTCGCATAACATGTTACAAGTTACCAGTCTCGGCCCTTGGTCAATTATCACCTCCCTCTTAAGGCTGCCTCCCGCAGCAGAGTGGACTCTATACGGGGGGCCATTCGCTAAGGTAAATCCGGATTCATCTCCGGAGGCCGAATCACCTTATAACCCACCATATAAGGGCACAGCACACAGCTCCATTGCTTGGCTATCGCGGAGGCTATGAATCCCACCCCGGATGGAATAAGCACAAGCCATTGATTGAGAGAGGGTAGGTCATCAATGCAATAGTTCAGGGGAATAATATCGGGGAACTTGAAAAGATTGGTCGGTTATCGTTTACCGATACCCACGTGTTAAAACAGCCAAGACTGCAGCCGAGAAGCAGGTCTAAGAGATAAAGAGCAGGTAACAGTGTCCCAGAATCGATTGGTCGGAAAAGAGGCTTGCATAGAAGCGAACGCTTTGATGCATAAAGAAGCTGAATCGAAGCAAAAAGAGACATGTCACCCTAAATGAAAAGAAAGAAAAGACGCCTCCCACGAGTCACGTAATTCGAGATGCCTCATTCGGTAAGTGGGGAGGCATCTGTGCTGAGCTCCTCTTTGACAGGACTAGCCGAAGTAATTAACGCGCACCATCAATTTTGCTAATCTTGGGGCCCGGATAACTCGGTCTCAACTTCAAGATAAGCATAGAAAGTGACAAGCAAGAGGGAGGGGAGCTGAGACAATTCTGTTACTGACGATCCGGCTCAGTCTTCCTTGGCTTTGGGGGGGAGGGCTAGGAGTGACCACCGAGTCAAGTCCCCTGGTACCCACGCGATCGGTCGCTTGGCGCCGAACTAGCAAAGTCTATTGGCGACCATGAGCCCACTATAAATCAGCGGCTAGCTTATTCTGGGAGATAAACGACAGAGGCACGGAATGGATATGGGAAGACGTTACGCGAAGGCTGGGGCGCCACTGTTGCAGTGCAGTTCTAGTTCGCCACCGAAGGTGGAAAAAGAGCGCTTCCATGCCTTTCAGGGCTTGCTTGTTGTTCAGGCAAGGGTTTTAGTTGTTCTAGACGTGACATGATCTACTGGCTCAGCTAGGATGTCTGTCTGTCTGTCTGTCACCCATGCCCTGCGCGTCGGTGACTGCATCACACTGGCCTGGCAAAACGTGGCAAGACTGCAGTGCCATTCCTTCGATCGTGCAGCGCCGTTCCCACTGAAGTGAGACAAGGATGATGAACGAATCAGATCACCCGCCTTCGGTCCAACGATGCTTGAAGAATCAATCAGTGGCGTCTTGTAAAAACGGGACTAAGGTCAGCTCTAGACCCAAGCTAAAGAACTGGTTTATCCCCCCCTCGATCCCCTGAGACGGTTTTCCATTCCCAAATCTCGAAAAACTCCACCTTCAGAGGAAATAATAAAAACTAATTCCCAAGTTCTTGGGTTTCCATTTCCCCCCCCTTTAACCCACCCC
>JAAOAM010000016.1:0-129167 GCA_013396015.1 Fusarium mexicanum | reverse complement strand
TGACCACTATACTACGGAAGACGAAACAGGCTGAAGCCTGCTGTAGCGGGTTTGTTACAACGAAGCTGCGCAAGGCGATATATATCGGAAATGTTCGACTGCGGTGCTTTATTCATTAGACACTGAATAGATAGTGAATGGAAGTTTCTGTAAGGCGACCAAAGTTGAAAGAAACCTATTCGGCTCCGTCTCTCCACAGCTTCTGTTGTGATGAGAGTAGAGTTTCTGGCTTGAAGTAACACAAACGCAAAGAACATGTTTACCAATATAGCATCTTTGCTATTCCTGCTGCCTAAGATCAAGGTTTAGACTGAAACCCTAGATATCGTGATGGCTATATATACAGAGCTGCCTCCCCAAAGCTTTACCTCTCACAAGGATGTCACGCTTGTTTTTTATCACCGCGCACGCAAATTGAAGCTATATAAGGCACGCCCTCAGTAAATTAGCGGTATCTTCACTGAAGATCACCTGGATGACCTGAGGGAGTTCTTTCATCAGTGATGAGATACAGCTGTGTATGTCGGACCGTGCTGAGGCTTGGCGACGAAGTAACAGCATACAGTCTTCTGAGATGATAATTGCATTTTCTGTTGGTTCTCTCCCAGTGGAGAGCGATTCTTGGCTAGGGACTGGTTCTGGTTGATTAGGTAGTGTAAGTAAGTAGAGCTTTTGGTGAAAAGAGATGAGGGAGGTCCTTGGTTCCAGTAACTAGGTAGTTGCTCTTTTTACCTGTCTGTATCTACGAAAATATCTTACTCCTATGGATAGAGTTGTGAGATGACAGCTGGCCCCCTCCTTTCCACAGTCCAGGATCCTCTACGTGCAGTCCGAGGGTATCATCTCCATGCCACTCGGTCCATTCATAATCCAGGACGTTCTCGTACTTCGTGATGCAATCCTCAGCTTTGCAGTGACTGAGATATTGTCACGTCGGCAGCGCCATCCTGGATACCCCTGAATATAGTCTGGCAAGAGACAAGCGCAGATAAGATCCTCTCGACGTCACGGATCATACTGCACTTAAGCACAAAGACGCCGATGGCCCGTACGAGGATGAAATAGTTGGGTGAGATGGAGGGGCTGTCTTTCTCGTGGCACGGTTGCAGGTCTTATGGTCGTCATGACATCTAGGTTCTCAGTCTGAACTATCGTGTTAGGCACCAGGAATAGCGAGGACAATATCTTGATGATTTGTGTTATTATGTGTTCTTTATATTTGTGTTACTTTAGGTCAAAAACTTTACATCCCTACAATAGCTCGTGGTGGATGGAAATGCTTTGAATTGAATCAAGCCTACTCTAGAGTACAGTTCCCAATTGCCCCATTCTACCCACAACCAAGATCCAAACAAATCGATCGCTCCCTCTCTCGATTCCATTTCGTCTGAGAAATACCATTCCCTAACAAATGCGTGGTCCCAGTCCCTGATCTGAAGTCCTGAAGTCATCGTAGTCGGCAGCGAGGGAGTCAGAAGTGAAAGAGTCGGCGGCAGAAAATCGAAACCTAAAAACCATTTTTTCCTTTTGTTAGCCCCACGTGTATGTCACGGGTCGGCTAAGCAGATGCGGTGACAAGGAAAACCCATAAGGGAAAAAAAAGGTACCCGACTCCCTCTCCCCAAAGCTTCACCTCTCAGAAGGATGACAATGTCAACACCGGGCGTGGCAAGAGAAGATAAGACGCGCACTCAGTAGATTTAAGGGTATCTTCACTGAAGATCCACCCGGTTCATCAAGGAAGTTCATACCTAAGATGGGATATTCATCAGTGATGAGATATAGCTGTGTATGTCGAACCGGGCTAAGGCTTGGCGATGAAGCAACAGCGTACAGTCTTCTGAGATGATGTCGACAAGACGGGATGACAGAACGTAGGTATAACGGCAAGGAAGGGAAGATGGCCAATATGGCAGAGCAGGGCTTGAAAAGTAGAGTTGAAGGATGATCATGACCTGAAGAGCAAAGGGAATAGCAGGATGAGGGAGACGACTAGTGTCTTGGGGGCGGGCAGACAAGATGAAGAGGATGGAGAGGATGGAGAAGACGAGAGCAGAGCTGGATGCGTTTTATTGTCGAACGCAGTAGGGATTGCACTTTCTGTAACTTCTCACGATGGAGAGTGATTCTTGCCTTGAAGATGACTCTGATTGATGAGACAGGAAGGAAGTTGATCACTTGGTCACGACTGGACGGGAGATGAGGCAGGTATGCAATTACATCTTTCCTCCTGCTTTCTTGGCTACCAGACTCCTATCCCTCCCATGTTGTTGGTTCTCTCATACAGGTACGTACGATTTCACTGGCCTCTCTAGGTCGACTACTTCGCGAGGCACTTGCATTACCCCCTTTTTGACCCAGCTTAACCTAAGGCTGGCTAAGGGACGAAAGAAAACTTAGGATCTTGATCCTAAATGACAAAAAGACTTAGGTAAACTTGCACAAATTTAGGATATTTTATACTGAGTTTATTTTAACACCCTAAGGTAGGTAGGTATATTAAGGTTCAGTGTTGTCTCTCCGAGGGCTAGCTATCAGATATCCTGTAACGATTTGACGCGGATACCACATCAACCTCCTCCCCTTCAAGGATCATACATTGAGATACTGGAGGGCTAGTTTGTTTGCGGTCGTACAGGTGCCAATCCTTCGAAAATTGTTAGGTTGGACATGTTGATTGAGGGTCCGGCTTCATTATAGGGGCCAATGCCCGAGATATCAGACTTTGGGTACCATCTCTGTAGTGCGCATGCTGTGAGGGTAGTCCGTTCTATTTTGAGTTGAAAGATGTGCGCGAGAATAACAAGGCCCTAGCATACTTCGTCATATCGTTCTCCATGCGTCTCTGTCTCTTTACGCGCTGCCTGAGTGATGTCGCGGGAAAGGGAGGCCTTGGTGGCGTAGACATGATTCAGGGCTTTTATCCATTTATTTTCGTCCTCGTTCGGGTCTTTGGAGGCCCAGGTAGTCCATGCGTTCACGTAGGTGTTGTAAGCTGTGATCCATTTATAATTTTGCCCAAGGTAAGAGCGGTAAGGGGGCCATCCAGGTGGAGGGTCGACAGCTGCGACGGTCGGCTGAGAGGAGGCCATTATTGATTGCTGAACTGACAAGATGTGGTGTGCTGAGATAGTTTGGATGCTGGAGAAGTGCGTTGAAGATTAGAAAACAATGAAGATGGAGGAATAACATTGGGCAAGGTGAGTTAGTAGGTATGATGTAGGCCGTACCTGAAAAAGGATCTACTGGTCGGGGCAGGTGCACCTCGATCCTAAATGACAAAAAGATTTAGGTGATATAGCCTAAGCTTAGGATAAGTTTTACTGAGTTTATTTTGACACCCGATATTAAGGTCTGTTGTGAGGGTAAGGTACTGATTGGCCTTGACTGTTTGGTCCTTTACAGACCGGATGTAAAGCGTTATGGAGAGTATCTAAGAAAACTGATCCTTTCTCAACATTGCAAACTCTGGCTACAACCCGGCATGGGCCTTACAAGGTCTTACGAAGAGATTTCGTGGCCTCCTTACTGTAGCTAGAAGATTTCATCGGCAACTTCAACGTTCCCACGACTATCCTGGACCTTCTTCTTTTGGTCTGTCAGGACGCAGCCACAAGTCTGCGCCGCGATGGATTCTCAGAAAGATATTGAGACAGACCTTGGGCGGCGTCCCTTTGCCCATTCAGATACCATTCAGTATCTCTGCCTCGATCCTCCCGCCGTGGAAGAGCGTCGCGAGCTTGTCCCAGGACAACCACTGCCGATCCCCAGAAGCTCTCTATCAACTGCAAAGGAAAGGTCGTTTTGATCCGCCGTGCCAACGCTTGGAGCAACGGTCCGAACGTTGCCCCTATTCTGTCGAGGAGTATTTCAGCAAGGCAAATGTTGTTCTCCAGGATCTAGATAAAATCATGTCCATTTGCCTCAACTCGCAGCACTTGGTTTGGTGCCGATCTTCTTCCCCTGAATCATCAACGTGGTTTGTGAGCTGGTTGTTTTCCTCACCTCAACCCAAAGATCGATCTCCCCCTCCTATGGCATAAACCTCCATAAAAGACTCGAGTTAAGACATGACTGGTGTATAGGATCCCATACGTGACGACGTTCCCACAGCCCTCACTACAACAGGTGATAACCTGCTCTTCTTCCGTAGTATAGTGGTNNTCCAGCCATCTGCGATACGCAGATTACCTTTTTAGTGTTGATGGATACAATTAACTTGCCTCATTCTTCACTGTTTTGCATTATAGGAGACCGATAGACAAGCAAAGTATTGATTTTGAGTCTAGCTAAAGGCAGCTTCTTTTGCCAACTAACTCATTGCTCTCGATTTAACAATTCTGCAACATGGCGGTCAGGAAACAATTGTGAAAGTTCCTCCGCAGTAAACAATTCTGGACCGTCCTCCCCACTGCTGTGTGAATTGCTATTCTGAGCAGTGTTGCTCTGGTCAGGGGTGTTACTCTGCTGAGGGGTATCACTCTGCTGAGGGGTGTTACTCTGCTGAGGGGTGTTGCTTTCCGCATGAACGTTGCTTTCTTGCTCTTGATTATTGCCCTGCAGAACAGTGCCTCGGATAGGAATTGGATCCCCACGGTTGATCGTCGGAAAGGAGGGACCATCTTCATTGTAACGAGGGTTTCCCATGATATCGGATCTTGGGTACCACTGCTGCAGTTGGTTCAATGTAGGCTTTCCCTGTCGGTCCTCGACTTTCTCCAGATAACTGTAAAACGAGCTTGCGATGATACAATGCCCCTAACACACTGTGGCACGCCCTCCTCCGTTGCCCTTGGCCTTGTTAGCAACAGTTGTGGAGAAAGCAGCTGTTCGATGGCGCGGTTCGGTTTTCAATCGAGAGACTAAGGCAGACCAGTTTTCCTCGTCCTCGGCCGGGTCTTCTTTAGCCCAGGCGTTCCATTGCTGTACCAAGACATTGTATAACTCGATTGCTTTTTTGTCTTTCGAGGGGCATTTTTCCCACTTAGGACTAGGGGGTTCAAGGGCTCTGATACTTGTATCGTTGCTTGTTTGATGAGAATTCATTATGAGAAGTGTATTGGAGCTGAAAATGGATGGTGAAAGAAATATACCATGGGGATGATGGTGGTGGTGGTGGTGGAAGAAGAACATCTTAGTACGAAGTCAGGGGGGCTAAGGGATGAAGTCAGTAGGAGACACCTCATACACAGGGCAATAGCGTGTTGGCGATGGTAACTGCAACCAGACAGACGCATACCTTCCCTACCTTATCTAATCCAG
Organism: Fusarium mexicanum; assembly: GCA_013396015.1. NCBI lineage: Eukaryota > Fungi > Ascomycota > Sordariomycetes > Hypocreales > Nectriaceae > Fusarium > Fusarium mexicanum. The sequence goes on along the minus strand of JAAOAM010000016.1, from coordinate 123,905 downwards.
AGGGAGAGAAGATTCGAGGAAGCCTCATTACTGGGCACGTTAGCTATCGGCCAAGGGCAACCAACATACTAAGATACCTAGGGTAGGTAAGAAGAAGAAACGCGGATCAGAAAATGCAAGTTGAAGAATCATGTTCATTCTTGAGATAAGATAATGATGACTCGCTAATATCCAAAATGACCTGGTAAGTACCTTGACCGTTCAAAAGACACATCGCTAATACCCAATCGTAGCATGCTTATATCCAAAACCGTATCACATCTTAGAATCGCCACCTGTGGCCAGGGTGCTTCCAGTCCAGGTTGGCAACCTCCTCCGGTGAGAGACCTGCAAGCTCCTGCTCGACGTTCTTCTTGTCACGTCGGTTGTTGTCCCACTTCATCCAGAAGTAGCCAGAGATGCTGAGGATGAAGATCATGCTACCAGTGGCGCAGTTGAGGCCATTGCCGATGGGGAAGTTGGGAGCGTCCTTGACGAGGTAGGACCAGGTTGCGATGAGACCACCGATGTTGCCAAACATGACCTGTTAAGAGTTAGGGGAGGTTTTATGTGGTTGATGGGAGAGAAACTTACGTTCATGCCGATGGCACTGCTTCGTGCGGTGTCACTGACGACGTTGGCGCTGATGTGGGCGTTGGTCATGGTGCCCAGAACCATACAGGTGCTGGCAATCAGGAAACAAGCACCATATCGAACACTAGGAGTCTCAGAGGCTAAGAACATGGCGTAGCCGATAATGACAGTGGGAGCGGAGAGGATGATGAAGATCTGTCGTCTGTCGAGGTACCAACTGAGAGCAGGGAAGGCAACAGCAAAGACGGCTCCGACGGCGTAGGGAGGGACACTGTGAAGCTGCTTCTGGACGGTGCTGTACTCGGGGTAGATGGCTCCGACGATGGTAGGGAGGAAGAAAGCAAGACCCTGCACGGTGATGTTGTTGAAGAGGAAGATGAAGGCGATCTGTAGGGTGACGGGGTTGGAGATACCGCGCCAGAGCTTGATTCGGTCGATACCGTCAATGACTTCGGTTTGAGCAAGACGCTCAGACTTGACACGGGCGATGCAGAGGTCCTTCTCCTCCTGAGTGAGCCATCGAGCAGTCTCGGGTCGATCGGTGAGGGTGACGAAAGCGATGAGACTAAGACCGATAGTGATGATGCCCTCAATAGCAAAGATCATTCGCCAGTGGTGAAGGCTACCGAAGTGGGGGAGCTTGAGGATAGCACTGGCCAAGAGACCACCGAAGGCACCAGCAAGAGGAGCCATGACCATGTAGAGAGACAGACGGAAAGTCAACTCAGAGCGCTTATACCAACGGGAGAGATAGTAAGCGATTCCGGGAAGCATACCAGCCTCGAAGATACCGAGGAGGAAACGAACGCCGCAGATGGCAGCTTGGCTGTGGACGAAGGCGGTAGCGACACTGACGATACCGAAGGCGAGAGAGGTAGCAGGGAGGAACCAGCCGGGACCCATCCATTTACAGCAGACGGTAGCGGGGATCTCGAAGATGATGTATGAGATGTAGAAGATGGAGAGGATCTTGTTGTAGTCGTAGCCTACGAGGTTGAGATCCTCTGTTAAGCCAGCGATACGGGCATTACCTGGGGGTTGTACGTTAGTGAACGTTGGTGTGTTGAGAGTGAGAGAGTGACTCACCGATGTTCGCGCGATCGATGAAGCAGAAGAGATACAGAACTGCGACGGTTGGGACGGTGTACAAGTCGAGTTTCCATCGTAGTCGTCGCTCAGCAGCTGGATCGAACTGGACAAGGGAGTTACCGTAGCTGTAAAGTATCAGTATGAGTTTTGGTCATAAGTAAGTGAGATAGATACTCACGCGTCGGTAGCAGTGTGACCATGACCAGCGGCATCATGATAATCATTAATGACACCTCCCTTCATCTCAGAGCGCTCATCAAACCCTTTCTCATGATCCCTATCAGATATAGCCATGACGGGCAAGCAAGATCTCAATAAACGACCACACTTGATAAAGAAATGAAAAAAGAAGTTTGATAGGTCTTCAAGCTTCTGCGTACTGATGCTTGAGATACAGAAGAACTAAAACATAGAAAAAGAGCATAGGAGCAGGGTCTTGATATAGTAAAAGCCAAGGATGGACAACACCTCGGGCTACCGTGTCGGGACAAGCAACCCCCCCAGTTTAAGGTGTCTAGATTGGATTTCCCCTCACGAAGCTACTGGTACCGAGACTTGCAGTTGCGTTGCATGCAATCAATTTCTTTGGAGTGCGTGTGTGTCAGTTCAAAGAGGACTTTTGCCCTAGGAGCGGTTTAGCTTGAGGACAAGGGGGGCCCCCCGCAAAATGTGATATCTTATTTTCTGGCTATGCTTTCATCCGCCGCGGAAACAAATCACCACCCCTGGTCTATTGATATGTATGCAGCTATCATGATAGGTTGACTCGGCTAAAATGTTGAGAGCCAGTGTCAATGCCAAAGCGTTGTGTCAGTCAGTATTGTAAGCGACGGGCTGTTCTCGGACAAGATTCGCCGAAGTTGAGAGTCATAACAAGCTTAAAGGTTTACTTGAGATAGACTAGAGAAACTAGTAAATAAGTCTAGATTTCGGGAAGTAGTCTCGGGTGCGGGGAAATTTCACGGATTTTACTGTCAGAGAGAGAGGAGAGGGAAGTGTTGTGTTGGAGATGGGTGAGGGCGAAGATCATGGCCTAGATAGAGAGTGAGGGAGTGAGAGCAACCAGGTACGTATTCTCACTACCACCACGTGGAAACTGAAAAGGGATAATACATGGCATCCACATATTCTCCAATTTTGCCGTATGCATATGATATGTACACTGACTATTTTGTCTGTCTAAATGTAACTGTACACGTTTTGCCCGTGTTATACAGGCTTCCCCAGGTTTTGTGAATCTCATCTTACGATAATCCCGCTGCTTCCCCAGATTCTCTCATTCAATTCCACAAAACCAACGCTCATTACCTAGCAATCGTAAGAGTGAGATCTTTTTCCCCGGATTTCTGGGGTAGGTTTTGCTTGGTTTGAATGGTCGACGCGAGGTCTCGATGCGGAGGTGGAGGGATGAGGGTCATTCTTGGCACGGACCAAGAAATGGTCGGCAATTGGAGTCGGCAACTAGAAATTGGAGACGGACTCAGCAACAGACACATCATATTCACCGTGTAGCAGTGAGTAATAAGTGTATCCATAATTCAACAATGATTACGATGCATTCAATCACTAATAAGTGGCAATATAACACTCTATCCCACATACTTATATCCCACTTGACTACCATACATAGTATATCTCGGCTATCATACTCGGGTCTTGTCTATTGTAATGGCGGCATCTATTCATACAGTCACTACTCTTACATGCTCTGTGCTCTATAGTCTATCATGACCATTCCCTAGTTATACCCATAGCCACAACCACAACCATAGCTTAACATCAACTAACATAAGCATATCTAACCGTCCATCATACCATTCCCTCTTTAGCCTCACCAAACCCCCGGGATAACAGCCCACCTCCTCCCAACCTTGTCCTCTCCAAATCTCTCCAAGTACCATCTCCGTCCCCTGACAGCCCTCGGGAACATGGCAAACATCTCGTTCACCAGAAACGCCCTCGCAGGCGCGCATCCCCAGCCTGCCGCCATCCAGAACCCAGCCCACTCTACCCACTCGCACAGGTAGTGAGGATACAGCACGTACCGGAACAGTCCCGCCTGCGGAATCTGGTAGTGCTTCTCCACGCCGCCCTTGCTGTGAGCGTGGCCCTCCAGCTTCGCGCGCTCTTGCCGCTGGGCCTCGCGCCGGCGGATGTCTCGTAGTTCCTCGTCGTGGAAGAAGTTGCCGGATAGCCCGAGATAGAAGATTAGAATACCTGATGAGAATTGTAAGATGGATGATTGTGTTGACCATGCTGCTTCAGTGGTAGGTCCATATGCTGCGAGCCATGATCCAATACATGTTGCGTTGCAAATCTGAAAACTCAAGCCGAGCAGCCACACGGCGATGTGCACCGGTGACATGGAAGGCTGAAGATAGGGGAACATGACAGCCCGGTACGAATAATGAATCGCCTACATGCCATCCAACGTTAGCCTTCATTACTTACTCCTCACAACGCTACCTCGGGTAGGTAGTTCAAGCCCTCCCCCTCAACGGCAATACGCACGGGAGCATAACGAGTTGGGGAAATAGTTATAGTTACTTACAAACAGACCCGCAAGCACTTTATTCTGCCACGGAAGATCGTCGATCCCATGCTGTTCAGGAAGAACTTTCATCAGGTACAGCAGCGTCAGAAAACCAGGAGCCTCCATAGTCAACCAGCCAATGCGGCCGGGGAGGTTAAGACGGCTTGTGACTGAGGTTTTGCCCATGCCGTACCAACTGGTAAGCCATTGCATCGAACCAATCTGAGAGTAGGCAATTAGAACCTGTATTATTTCACGTGCTCTTCTTTTTTTTCCCCTCATCATGCTTACAATTGGGTAAGATATCTGCCAGACTTTGAGCATCAGGTCGTAGTTCTCCCGAGTGGGTGGTAACCACCCTTCGATAATAGCCATGATGACAGCGTCTGCGCCTCAACAACGCAGCAGAAAAAAGGGTTCAATTCGAGTTTTTCAGAAGAAGTGAGTATCGTTGTTTGTAGAAAAATTGATCAATGATGAAATTCAACATGTGTTTCCATGATGTCAATAAGGTTGAATGAAGCGGGTGTTGTAGCTGCGCAACCGCTATTTTGACACTCTCCACCGCCTGTACAATTGCCCATAACGGTCGGATATTTAGTACATCTACCCCTGGTGTGTTGCACGAGAGCAAATCATGCAGCTATCAGGATGTAAAAACAGCTTCGGTTGGGGCGTGATAGTACTGTAAGACGAAATATTCATCCTCTTCGAGGGAGAATAATTAGGTAGTCTTACGGAAGGGTGTATACAGCCAAATCCAAGTTCCCTCAGTCCATCTCAATCAACTGCCGTGCTCTCCAAACTCAAACAGGTATCAGATATTGCCTGTCTTCCGAGGTCCATTGTAACATTGAGTGGTTAAATTATCACATGAAAGAAGTTTACAAAGCTATTTCAGTAGCTTGAGGTATCACAAACTGTGGTGCTGAGCAAGTTGCATAGAAAGGGAGACAAGAAAACATGAGATATCTATGCGAAATGATGAAAAGACTCCAGTATATTTATTTGTATACTTCATATAGTCTAGTTGTCCTGGTACCTTACCATGAGATCAGAGGCTCTGTTGTTCCCTAAGGAAAAATCCAGCTAGACATTGATTCCCTCACTTACACATCAATAGTATTTATAAGATACTACTGATGAATGAAATGTATTCAGATACACCCAGCCATGCTACAAACACCGCTGAACTCCTAACTACCAATCCCCAAATCAAGACTCCGTCTCTCATATGCTCATGAAAAAATCACATCACAATGCAGTCCCTCTCCCGCTGCCCACCGCCATTTATCCCTACCCCCGGCCCCGAAGGCCGTCTGCCCGCAGACTGCCCAAAGGGTCTCTGCCCCACTAGCATTGACGAATTCACACTCGCAGCAGTACTAGTCTGCCTCGATATCGTAGGGCTGCTGGTCGGGTGGTTCGGGTGTCCTACCGGCGGCTGATACGTCCTGTCGTGCGCCGACTGCTCGTAGGAAGGCGGCACATCGTCTGCTGCTTCGTCCGCTGGGCGTGACACGGGCGGTCGTGGTGGTTGAGCTGGGATGAGGGAGCGCACTCTTTGGGCGGGTATTCTGGGTTGTGCGTTGGTCGCGTTTGTGGTGGGCGCGCTGACGGAGCTGTTGCGTCCTGGGACAAGACCCGTGGCCCCTCTGGTGACGCCTCCTCCACCTCGTGGAGCTCCTCTTGCAGGTTGTCCACCTCTTCCTCCTCTACCTCCAAGGTTGCCACGTGTTGCAGTTCCTGGTTGGAAGGCCTGTTGCTCGATAAATTGCTCTGAAAGCATGCTCTCTCTTCGTCTTCGTGCTTCTTCTGCTCTATGTCTTTCCTCTTCCTCTTCTTGTAGTTGCAATGCGAGAGCCAAATCTCTATCTTCCTGTTCGGCATTGGGACTCATCGGGGGCTCATCTTCATGCCGTCCCTTGCCCCTTCGATTCTGTACTGTTGTCCATTCTCCGCCGTCGTTGTTGGAGTAGTTGCCCGCACTCGTCGAAGGAGCAAGACCACCAGATCCCACGACTCGGAAGTCTCCGGAAAGATATTCAGTGTTGCCGCCATTGACGTCTGATAATGTCTCCCATACGATTTCATCATGAGATTTGAATCCTGCGTCCGTTACAAGTGTGACGAGCTGCATCGACTGTGGATGACAGTACAGCATACTGAAATGGTCATTTCGGAAAAGAATGGCAAATGTACCAGGCCGAATGGCTTTACCAATAACTTCAATGCCCCAAGGCGTAAGTTGGGTCGCTGAATTATCCAAGAATTCCTTGATTATGACAATATCTTGGTAGAGTTGCTGCTCATCCTCTGTGAGTCCACCTTCAGGGTCAGACAACTTCTGCTCGAGCTCTTCTTCTCGAAAAAGCAGATTCTGCGCGTCTTCATATGATGCGGCTTGTCGTTCCAGCGCTTCATATGCATGTTCGTTCTTTGGTGGCAACCATCCATGAATCAATGGAATCGAGAATGTGGCATATAAACCCATTTCAGCCGTGTTCTCGAAGGTTCCTGGGATCAAATCCCCTCGCTCAGCAGGATGTAAATGTGTCAACGATGTTCGCTTGTAAGCGTTTATCATACTCTCCGTAGGAACGAAGCGTGGGTTGACGTTCATGCCGGTATGTAAACTTTGCAAGAAGGCATACAAATCTCCGACATCTGGCAATGCATCTTCGGAACTTGTTCGTCGTGGTGACATGAGTTCATCAAAAACAGCATCCAGGAGCAAGTTCAAACTGACTTGTTCCCTCGATCTAAGAGTTTGTACAAGTGCAGTATCTTCTACATCAGCAGGTGTTGTCATGGTAAGTGCATTAACCAGAGCTACAAGAGGACAGGGCCCGTTTGCATTCTGAATCAAGATCGGAGATATTCGTGGGTTCTTTGAGGAGGTTGAGTCGTGCCATTGTATATTCTTAATCTGGTAGGTCTCCGTCTTTCCGTCGATCGGGTCTCTGGATGCTCTCCAACTTGATGGTTCAGTTTGGAGAGTTGGTTGCCTGGGTGGCAAAGGTGGCTTCTCCTCTTGAGGTTCCTTCATGGGGCTCGGCGATGGCTCTGAATCTATCAGATTCCAATCATCGGGTGACGCTGGCCTGGCTTCTCCTGTGGCCTTGGCCTTCGCCTTATCGGCGCCACCTACATCGTCCCAGATATTTGTGTCCCCAGTAAGCTCTACGGAGAGCTTCATAGGTGGCGCAGGGGGCTTGTCATTTCTTCCCAGAGGATCCTCATCCCAAGCAGGTGATTCACGACCAGAGGGCAGTGATACCATACCAGGCGATCCAGCAGGAAGTGGCTCTGGCGTGGGTGTCCATGCGCCTCTAGGGGGCACATCGTCCATGAGGTTTGGAATCGGCTGCGGGGCTAATGGTGCATTCTGTACCTCTATAGCTGGTTGCCATGGGTTCGTATTAGGTTCTTCGATACCAAGTTTCGAGAATGATTCTGTCGGTGGTGTTTCTTGTCTTGAGGGAACTTTCTTTCGTAGAAAAGGGTTCGTTTCCGGTCTGTCGCCGCCTGGTTTCAACACCGCAGGCGTCTCTTGAGACTGTTGCTGATTATTTGGCTGTGCCCTCGCTTCTCCCCATGCCTGTTGCTCATCTTGGTTATCGAAAGCGATCCCAGGTCTGAGGGCGGCAGGAACAGCTTGAGGGTTCGGTCTACCCGTTGAAGATGCTTGTCCGTCGCGGCGGGGTCCTACATCTTCCCATCCCGGCTCATTCCCTCCTTCGGCCCAAGGATTATTCGACATCGCTTTGACTTTGATGGTATTTGAGGTAAGTTGAAACTTGGAAACTTAGAGTGTCAAAGTAACATGTCAAATAGGAGGGTTCAGTGTTTCGTTTGGTCCTCGTAGCTGATGCGCTGCTACTACTACCATCCGCGGGAGACTGCGGGGAAGTGATTCGAAGTGGTTCTCGAAGCGCTGTGAGTTGTATGCATGAGATCGAGAAACCTAGCAACCAGATCTCTGCGGTAAATGTCGTATAGTGGTATTTTCCGCTTGTAAATGTCGATGTCCAGCTCTTGAAGCTTCTCTTGATCGCAATAGCAATAGCTCGTGTGGGGAGATTGTGTCGTCACTAGGTCCCGCTCTGTACGTGGCGGTGCAACGTGAAACTGAGCAATTCGCTGAGAAGAGAAGCTACTATCACACAAGAATGAGAATGACTGGATGTCTTGAGTTCAATGCGAGTTTGTCTTGGTTGGAAAGCGAATAGTGAAGAAGAATCAGCATGCGCTGAGCTGAAAAGGCTGGGCGGGTGGTGGTGCCTGTAATGTAATGTACCTGAGGTACGTAGACCGCGGGCTGGCGTCAATGGAAGTCTGCCCCGCCCACTTCCATTCGCTTTGCTTATGGACCACCGCCACGGGCCGCGAACGATGACGTGGGCCTGTCGATTCAAGTATCAGAGCAAGCTGAACAAGACTTATATACCATTCCTGTTATTGCTTCACCGCTTACATAGGCAGCATGTACAATTCATGATTTTAAACCTGGTCTTCGCTTGTCCTATTTCTTTTGGTCAAGATTGGCTGAGAAAGACGAAGTCGCTTAAGCTAGCATTGACGATCTGAGACATGCCGACTTACACCGCGACTAAATGAGTGACCATGATAGTATTGGATATATATTCGTACTGGAATGAACATTTCGTTCATTTTTCTTTTCTTTTACCTATTTCCCATGAGAATATAAGATCTTTATAGACCGAGGAATGTCTTAATGGACGTAGTGAGCACTCATTCCTTCATGATCCACCAAATGTCTTAGGCTCAACGGCTAGAACGGTCATTCAACGCTCAGACCAAGGGTCCAATAGCCATCCTAGGTGACCCCAAGCGACGAAAATATCCAGGTGAGTCTAACCTAAGCTTAGGGGACTCTTTACTGAGTTTATTTCGGTACCGTCCCCTGGGGTCTTACATTCCTTGCTCCCCGAGGCCATCCAGAGAATAAGGTATCTTGCGGTGGCTGGCAGTCAAAAGAAGCGATTAGTGTGCATTCTAAACGCAGTACAACAAATCTGCTTCGAATTGGATCATCTTTAAACCTCCCCTAGGAAAACACATCCTTAAGCATTAAACGCTACTGAATGATACATAACTTGATTATGGGCGTCGTCCTCCCCTTGCTTTGCTTGCTCGCTTGTCAGGTCTGTTCCTTCGTCGCCATGCAGTCCCAGAAATGCCACAACGCCAACTCCTATACAAGAAAAGTATATGATATCCACCTGCTCACGGCGCCATCTGCGCATGTACGTCGTCAAACCTTCACGCCGAGATTTTGCAGCCGCTCGCAAGACGGCATTGTGTATGTCTGTGCAAGTGCCATCTTGTCAGGGTCCTGGTAGAACCAGCCCTGAGCAGCATCCCTCAATCTCCGTTGGTATATCAGCTCGTTCTCACACTCGTTCTTGAGGTGTCTCAAGAGCTGATGTTCAGCTGTACGGTCGAGCTTGTTGAGCTTCTTTTCAGAATACTGGGCAACTTCGTCGGGGTTAACGTAGTAGTTGACGTTGAGATTCGGTGTCGTGCGCTGCTCTGTATACGGGTGCAGAGGATTGTCGTAGACCATGCGAGGCCCTGATGCCGATGTTGTTGAAGACTCGCCGGAGAAGAAGGATGTGATGATGGGTAGGATGAAGAACAAGATGATGGGCAGTAGACCTAGGAACGTTTGGAAAGCGTTGCCTTCGTTCTGTCGACCACCTTCGGCTTCTCGGGGTCGCGTTCTCGGCCTAGCTCCGCCAAACTGATGAACCCTGATTCCAGGACCTCCTCCAAAGTTGAAAACAAACTGAGGACCTGTGTCAAAGGCTGCAACATTAGTACGAGTCTCGTCTTGCTTGTCAATTATGCTCACCTCCGAATGGGCCACCACCGCCAAAGCCGCCTCCGCCAAAGAAACGGGCAAACATCTCCTCCGGAGTCAAATCATCCTGGAACATCGGGCCACCTCTACCCATTCCACCACCACCAGCTCGTTGGTTGAAGAAAGGATTATTCGCCTGGGCGCTGGCGAATCGACTATCAGGATCTGTGCCGAACTTATCAAACTTTTCCCTCTTCTCTTTATCGCCTAGAATTCCAAACGCTCTGCTGACCATCTTGAAGGCCTCGTCTGCGTGAGGGTGACCATTCTTGTCGGGATGGGTCAGAAGCGACAGCTTCCGATAAGCCTTCTTGATCTCAGCCTCGGTACATGTGTCCTTGACGCTCGAAAGATTTAGAATGTCATAAAACGCAGTGGCCTCGCATCTTCGGATACGAATGACTGCTGCCTCTTGGTCGGGGGTGAAAGATCGTCCCTGGTTACCCTGCTTATGATCGCGAGATCGAGCCGAGCCACCCGTATCAGCTCCGGAAGCCGTTGCGCTGGGCATCGAAATTTTAGTTGTTGGAGGTCGCTAGGTGTCTGTGGGAGTTGCGAGGTACGAATCGTGGGTCGTACGTTGTGGTGTTGAATTAAATAGGATTTTGGTTTGGCCGTCGAGAATGCGGGAAGAGGGAAAGTGGCTTCTTTGGAAGAGAACAATGGCACAGAAAAGGGCGTCGTCGAAGAGGCGAACGCCGTATTGGTCGGGTTTGTGCTATTTATGACCGAATCGCATGAGGAATATGAAGCAATCGAAGCGTTGTTGATATGGTGATGCAAAGGGGATGCCAGAAATCTGGTGTTTTCCTATCGGGCAATCCCTAGTTGGTCTTTGGGGGACGCCCACTCTCACCATTGCATCCGTCGCAAAGTCTCGACTCCACGTGATACCCCACCACTCAATGCCACTGTTACCAATCAGCTTACCCTGTACCACTTACACGACTATCATTCACTTCAATCATAATACTTCCATAAGGCAGTGTTAGTTATTGAATCTTGAAGATTTAGCGTGTGTGTAGATAAATCAGGTTGTCAAAAAGCCAACTAGCTTATTCTGGAGAACATAAGGCCAGTCAAAAGTACAGTACGAATATAAGATAAATGCTAATTTTGGGTAGCCTTTTGGTCACAGTGATGTAAAGGTTCTCATGGGTCATCACAATATAGATTGATATCCCACAGTCTTAAGGGCTGGATATAAAACAAGAAACGTTGATTTATACTCAAGAAACTATTTACGTCGAGTAAGTATTTACAATAATCAGACCCTACGAGTCACCTCATTCTCCTCCTCTTCCCTCAGTCAAACCATGCCCACGACATCGCTTAAGCACCGATGAATTGCTTGATCTGAGGAAGAACCTTCTTGTAAGCAGTGCCCGTAGTAGGCTCCATGCTGAACATGTAGTCACCCCACCAAGGGCCAGCAGCCCAGTACAACCAACCAGTCCAGACATCAGAGTTGTCAAGCAAGTGCTGCAACTCGCCCTTGAGCGCAGCAATGCACTGGGCGTTAGCTCCGCCAGCAGTCTCACCAAGAATACCCTTCTTCTTGTTGGCCTTGAGCCACTGGGTAGCAGCCTTGAGGCGCTCAGCACCAATGGTAGAGCTAACGCAAGTCTCGGAGGTACCAGAGGAGTCGGAATCGAGGTACTGGTGCATCTCGTAGATGATCTTGTTCTGAGGGTCCTTGAGATCCTTCATAGCAGCGCCGTTGCCGCTGGAAACCCAGCTCCAGGCTCCAGTGTAGGCGTTACCCTCGACAAAGATGTACTGGGAGGTTGCGCCGGCCTTGCGGATGGCGTCGACGGCAGCTTGGTTGAGAGCAGCGACGACAGAGTTGTCCATGTCGTGGTACTCGTTGTTAGTATCGAAGATGACGAGCTTGTTGTTGGCGAAGCGCTTGGCTACCTTTTGCCACCAGACACTAAAGTCAGAGCTCTTGATGATGTTGCCGTTGAAGCGGCCGTAGTTGTGAGGATCAATAACGGCATAGTGGCCCCTGAGTGTGTCAGTGGAGTTATGTGAATATGGGAGAGGCAATCACTGACTTGCTGGTGATGTGGTTGACAGTGTCCTGGAGACCCTTGAAGTAGGCCTCATCAATGGCACCGGTGATACCACTGGGAGTCACTCGCTCCATGCGGAAACCGACACGGAAGGTGTTCATACCAGTGCTAGCGAGGGTCTACCATAGTCAGTACGACGGGCAAGATATAAGTCAAGATACTTACATCAATGGAGCTCGTGGTAGGCCAGATGTAGTCCTTGTTGAGGGTTCCAGGGAGGTTACCCTCACCGAACTCACCACCAGACTCATTGGAACCAGTGAAGAGGAACTTGCCCTTGGCCCTCGTTGTAAGAGGAGCAGCCAGAGCAAGGGAAGCGCCAGCGCTTGCGAGAAGGAAATCTGTGAACCGCATGTTTGCTAGAAGGAGTGGATATTCGTTTCTTGTTTCAAATGATTGTAAGAGGATCGATCAACGAGCCATGTAGAGCAGAGCCAAGAAATACAGGAAACATGGACGAGTATATATACATATTCAGCTTCGGCCCAACTTGCGGTACTACGCATAGCTCCCTTCGTAGCATGTTCATTAAGTCGGGATGTGACAAGGGCCAACCCAGACTGACTATTGATCCTCCGTGAGCCCATATAGGAATAGACTCGGTCGACTTGCACGTTTCAATAGTTTCTCCAGATGAAGTGTAGAACATGACCCAGTTTGGTGGTAACTGATTTGCCGGTGCTCCCTGTTTGTTTGGCTGAAACAGGAGCTAGGCCCCCCTGATATTTCACTAACACACCGTGTTGCCGGTACTGAACATAGTGAAGTAAGGGAAGTTGAGATGATATTCGCGGAGTAGAGTTGTATAGTATCCCTTGGCTGACATTCAAGACTAATGACAGAAACTTTAATACTCTATCAAGGCCACTTGACTCGTTTCTGGAAAAAAGACTTCTTTTTCCTTGTAGTCCTCCTAATAAGGAGTAGCACGCATCAATGACGCAACTTGTCGTACAATGATTAAAATGATCAACTCTTGTTGAAACAAGCATTTTTATCTCGTTGGTGGGATTCTTTCTCCGTTTACAATGCCCATATTAAACCTCAGGTGAGAGAAGCACAGAGGTGCCGGTAGCCGTTCTGTGCTGGGGTAGTCACGTGCTGTAAGTCTCGGACTAACCGGTCGGAAAAAACAACCCCCGGCTAGATCCGTCGCATTGAAGCTTGGTGATGCCGGCCTGAAATTTCGAGGGAACGACATGTGCCAGCGATAATGCACGCTACACGGGTTCTTCTTAAGCGATCAGTGTGGAAGGGTATGTCAATTTCTATGCTGTGATGTTGTTGGTCGCTAATATTGCTATTAGGGCCGCACTTGGTACCGTAAGCCGACGACCGACTCGATTATCCTGACCTTTCTAACATGCGATAGCCTACCCATTGTATGGCCCAAGTCTTCCAGCGATAAGGTGCCTCCTGTGCGAACACAGGCTCGATCAGCTACGATTCTGCCCAACTTTGTCGGTCTCAAGTTCGAGGTGCACAATGGAAAGGATTACCATGAGGTGACCATTACAGAAGATATGGTTGGACACAAGCTTGGCGAATTCTCACCGTAAGTCTCGGTCTAAGCCGAAAGATGGATATGTTCTGACTGATGATAGAACACGAAAGCCTAATATTTGGGATAAGAGGTAGAATATCAAATAGGGATTGGAATCTGGGTATACCCATGTACAAAAGACTACATGTAACATCACTAGAGCAATGATTTCAACGAAGGGATCTATTCGCATATTCAGGCGATCTATTGTTACCAGCTATGGCTTTCCTGGTTTTCATATTTGATATCATGTACGGACCCAAACCCTTCCGTGAACGCCGAACCGTAACGCCTTGCAGTCATGTAACCAAATCCGTACTCAGCGGTAGAACTCGCTACGCTTGACGTTGACACCGTACTCTCCAACAGCCATACCAAGATCCTCCATAGTCAGGACAGTCCTGTTCTGGCTGCCGCCCTGTCCACCACCTCCATAGCCCGGTCGCTGGATACCTAGCGGTGCGCCCTTAGCTTGATCCTTGCTTCCGGGCTGACCAGTTGGTTGACCAGGGATAGGGAATCCGGCTGCTGCACCAAGAGACCCCATAGGATTGTTGGTGTTTGAAGATGCGCGGATTCTGCTGTACTGGTATGCATCTGCGGCGATGTCTGCGATGAACTTCTGGGTTGCTAGGGCGAGGAGTCGCGCGAGGCGTGGATCGGTCTGGGGAGGTGGTGGAAGACCGGCTTTGGTCATGTAATAGTGTGTGACTGCGTCGGGAATCTAGAGAGTGTTAGATGAGTTGAATCAGGAGTCTCTGGTGCGTACAATAGGCGCATAGTCATCCATCTTGTTCAGGAACTCTCGTAGTGAGACATCCTTGTGAGTTGGCAATCGAGGATCGGGAATCGCTGGAGCGGGCGCTTCATCAGCGGGTGCCTCTGGCGCAGGAGGGGTCTGCTCTGGCTTTTCGGGCGCATCACTAGCCATATTGAAAGATTTGATGATGCGATGTGGGTTAAGATGTTGAAGATGAAGTCAAAGCGATTGATGCTCGACGCGTTAAGAGAGACAGTCACGTGATTCGATGTCATGGTCCAGGTAATCCATTGTTCGGCTTGCATGAGCCGCACAATGCCAAGAAGCTTACAGGGACTAAGGAAAGCCAACCAGGCACAATCAAATAAGCATAAACCAGCATTCGTAGTTTCGCATGTTGTATTTCCCTGCCTTATTATTCATATGCCTCTTCGTTTCCTCATTGTATGGTGCCTCGAGCTCATTACAAATGAGAGAAATAGCAGCATTCAACGCAAATAGACTACACTCTATTTTGACTTGGTACAGCACTGAATCCAACGATCCCTTTTCCCCAAAATCTCCAAGCCAAACGGCGACGCCATTGTAATTACCGCCTTTGTTGACCTCCCAAACCAACGCCGTGCATGCATCTCCAGAAGCCGGAGTTGTCGTGACCAAAACTGTGGTCTTGTCTTGCCTTGCCTATTGGCTACTTCATCGTTACAGTGTCAAAACGTATAAGACGTGTTTTGAAAGCTTGGTGCTCTCTTTCGTACAGGTATCTTGGTGTCTTGTTGATCGCTTAGACAGGGAGCTTGAACTTCTTGCCCTTCATGACCTTGGTGTAGTAGATGTAGAAGAAGTCGCTGTACAGAACGGTCTGGACGATACCGGCAACGATAGCGATAGTGTCGACCTTGTGGTTAGTCTCGGCGAAGTATCGGTAGATCCAGTTGGGGATGTAAAGAGCGCGGTAGCTGCCGAGAGCGAAGAGATAGTGGGTGGTGATAGTCTCGGCCTCGCCGGTGCGCTGAAGCATGAAGAGCTGAGGGAGGATAGCTACAGACTCGAGCCAAATGGAGAAGGCCCACAGAATCTCCGAGATGGTGTAGTGATATGGGAAGACGATGGCGAGAACAGCAGCTCCCGCAAGAAGGTACTGGACTCGGAAGGTGTCGACATTAGGATCGTTGGTAGGCTTGTAGGCGTTGGTCATGAGGTAGATGATGTAGCCTTGGGAGCCAAGGAACATGATCTTGAAGATGAAGTTGTAGATGCTATCGGTTTTGAAGAGGTCTGAAGCAGGTTAGATGGAATGCGCTTCTGAGGTCTGCTAACGGGAGTCGTACCAAGATAGCGGGTAATGTAGACGAGCATGTAGAGTGTCTGCGACTTGAAGGAGATACCCGAGCAGCTCTAAAGTCGATTAGTATTGCTGATCCACAGCGTCTGACAAGGGAGGACCAACGTTGAGCTGCACCATCTTGTGAAGCAAGATGAAAATGGAGCCGAGATGCGAGAAATCCGCTGTGCTACAAGTCAGCAAATAGCTCAACGAAGCCGTCGATTCCGCATTGTCGAAAACGTACCAAGGACTCGGAAAACGTTCAAAGGCATGATTGTGGTGGTGTTGTCGCAAAGCTGAGATAAGAAGTTTGAATAAGTTGCAGAGATAGCTGCTGGAAACGCAGCGAGTGGGAAGCGAGCGACAACCTGTCAAAGGCGGGTGAGTACGGATGCAATTGAGGATCGTTCGGGACGAGGGTTGGATGGTGATGGCTCGAGGGATTGACAAGGGGAGCTTGGGAGAATCATGAATCTTGAAACTGAGCTTTGGCTGAAAAAGGACACGACGCGATTGCAAGCTCATTGGGCCATCCAGCTACGTAATGTCTCGCATGTGTCAGGTTGAGCGCCACATTATTCCAGCCACACTATGTACCTAGTGAGGAAAGAAAACTCAGGACCTCGACAGTATATGACAAAAAGCTTGGGTAACTTTGCATAATTTTAGTATAGGTTTATGATGAATTTAGGATGCCTTTTGCTGAGTTTATTTTGATATCCTACGGAGTATACCAAGTCTGATGATGCGCTCTTGCTCCCCAAGGCCACAGCTCAGGGGCGTGTGGCTGATATCATGAAGTTGTAAGTGAATCAACGGTCACATATTGGAGCACATATATCACATCACGATGGCTTCGCTTGTTTTTATGTACGGTTGCAGTGTATTTACTAAACTAACCGCAGGTTTTTTCTGTTATTTTATGATGTTGCAGAACACGCAAGATGATCGAGGGCGCAGGTGCCGTTCGCCATCCAAGCAAAATAAATCCAACAAACAAATATGCCTGGCCAATGGTAATCCTTTACCATGAGACGTCCCTTGCCATGATACATCCTTTGTCAGGAACAGACAGTACTTGTATCCCAATAACAATAATATCGATACTTCATTCTGATGCAAATCAAATCGCAATAGGCAACCCATGAACTTCCTCCACCATCCATCCCCTGACTTCAACTGCAACCAATTGTTACAGCTAGGAAGTGCTCAGGATAGACGCTGGAAACACGAGCTCTATCAGAACAAAATGTTGACTCTATAGTCATCATCATGCCCAAATCTCAGCTTTCACAGGCCCAAGATACATACCCCTATGACAAACCGTGCCATAAGGTATATCAAAGACCATGTACTGTCAGGACAGATGAGAGTCATCTAACCCTATCCCCCAAGAGACATGCCCAATATCCACTGGGTCAGGTCAATTGGCAGCTTGTTTTTTCTTTTTTCTTCTTTTTTCTTCTTTTTTCTTTCTTTTTTCTTTTCGATTTGGTTTAAAGACTGATTCAGTCTTGTCTTTCTCGAGCCACTTCGAGCTACCTGGCGAGAGGCATCTGGGGTGTGAACAAACGGCAGGGTGGTACCTGGAATGTTCGAAGGACGCCAGATCATACTGCTCTCTGCTTTTCGGTTGCCCTAGAGAGCTATGAAATTCCTCAAGCGCCAAAGGTAGCTTAAGAAGCGGCTCAAGTGAAAGACCACAAATGATGCTTAAAGAGCAAACCGCAACAACTCATCAGAACCAGGTCTTGCTATATCCAACATGAGTGATCATATGAGATATTCATGACCAAGAATATTGGAAACTCACTCGCAGCTCACAGGTCTGCCACTCTCTGAAAGTGACACAGGTCCCTGGAGCTGAGGTGAATTAACGGCAGCGGCTATGACAGCCAGTCTGGGGGTATCAAAAAGAAACGTAAGAACTGATGACGCCGCTGAACCGTTTCCGTGTTGTTGTTTTCTTGGTAACCCCCTGGGGGCTATTACTTTTTTTTCATCTTTTTCATTGTTTTTTTGGTAGTCGTTGGAACAAAACCCGTGTCTTTTTAAGAGAGTCGGCACTGAAGGAGGCCAGATCATCACTTAGTTAAGTCTCCTAGTGATGTCCTGTGCCAATCCTCTTAGTCTTTGTTGGAGTGTCGGTCATGACATTGGATCAAATGCTCAACAGCTGTGTTCTCACGCGAGGCCCCAAACACTGTCGGAAGCCGTATTCAGCTCTCGAAGTTTTGAGCAGCCAAGCGGATACCAGCAGATGGCAATGACCAAATCGTCAGCCCCGACAAGAGTCAAAGTATCAGTTGTAGCAATGCAGCAAGCAGTGCCTGGTACGTCCACTCTCAGCCATCACCGTCTCTTCACAGGCTGCAAATCACCTGGTGGGAGATACTTGGAAGAGTTTGTTAAAACACCTCCGTGCTCAGAGTTTGTTAAAACACTTCCGTGCTCTGCCCCTCGAGTAGACTTGAGCTGTGCGACTTTTGTTTCTGCCAAGAGAAATACTCCTGACAGAACAGTAGAAGATTGGCTGGCTGCTTTGTTGTTGTGTTTTCTCTTTTTTTTCTTTTTCTTTTCTGGTTTTCTCTCTTTTCGTTTTCGTTTTCGTTTTCATTTTCTCTCCCTCGATGTCTCTTTTACGTCCAGATGAGTGCCGAATATGGAAGCCTGATCCGTGATGCCTCATAGGACCAAAGACGTTCGCAGATGGAACCTGGTAAGTAGACTAACATGAGGGAGGATGATTAATTGACAGTGTCCGTGTACCGTACCATCTGTCGTTTGCTGGCGTACCATGGCGTGGTTCGTCAACCCGCTGGGATACCGCCCCTGTCGATAGAAGGCGTCTGAAGCATAAAAGATTCTCTGAAAGAAACGTGATACGGCCCCGTCCTCTCAAGGGGGGGATAGCTTATGCAGATGTGCCAAGACGGATGAATCGTGCCTTATGACAAGTGTGGTGAATAGATTAGAGTCGCAGCATGCGTCCCGTATGTGGGATCATGTTACATAAATGTTAAAGTGAATTAATGTGTATGAATGAATGAATGAAAGGAAGAAAGTCGATAACAAACGACATCAAAACTCGCATGAGGAGAAGAAAAGAATCATGTCCCAAGTGGGAGGACCTCGTCCTTATATAGACAAATGATAGTCTCCTTAACTCAAACCCAGGGTAGAAACCCTTGGGCTACGTGTCCAAACACTCGTTGTTTTGAATTTCGAAGCTTGCATCGTGAGTTTTGAGGTAGTCACGTAATGTGAGTGTCAGGGACTTACACCGAGAAAGCATAACCATTGAGTAGATCACAAGTCCGTGAAAGTTTATGAACTCCCGAGCTTCGGCATCGAAACCGCAAGCGTGAAGTTTGATGGCAACGTATATGCACCCTTAAAGCTCGTCATAAAAGCCGTATCTGCTGTATTAAGCGCTTCTGGGGGAAATAAACTTTCTTTTATTATCTCAAAGAGCCGCATATGTACCGAGATCGGAGCGTTGTCCCGTAGAAGCTTTGAAGACTTTCTGTAAAGTTGAGGAGTAAGTTTCTAGAAAACAAGCTGTATCGAGAGAGAACGGACAAATCTCTGGTTAAGTTCAAGCAGAGTAGCATGATTCTTGTTCTTATTCCACTGGCTTCGATTTACAAACCCTGACGCTAATAGAGCTCGCTGATAGAAAAGCGAGAGCGAATCCTGAGTATGAAAGTTTGTCCTTTGATCCATTACAGGATGCTCATACCTACGAGGTATCGAAGTCTATCTTATACAGCACGCACATGCACAAGAAAAGGCAGTGAAGGTAAGGTCTCACGTCTCAAAAACACTTGTTGAAATATCATTTTTCCAGAACAATCTACAAACATGTATTGATAGCAAGCTAAGTTCGAAAACGACCCCAACATGTGATCATGCCATAACATTACCCCTCCAAGATTGTACAAGTATATCCATGAGGCGCAACCGGAACCACAAGTTATGATGGCCATTGAGAACTCAAGAGAAACAAACAAATCAAGCCATGGACATACCAACACCTTGATAGTTTACTAGAGGCATAGAGGCGTCACAGTTCTGTTCACTGCAAGAAGCCAGAGTCATGATGATGAATCTATCATGACCTCGTGCTGTATAAATAACGGAGAATTTCTGGTTTGGCTTCATCACACTACTGATTTTTGTTGGGCCTCCATAGCATAGATATTTCCAGAGCTTAGTGGTTCTCAATGATTCATCGGTACATGGCTGTACTGGATAAAATGGCTTGAAGTAATTCAAGCGGGTGACGGCGAGATACGGATACAAATAAAAGCTTAGCAGATTAGTTGCTACGGACAACCCCTGAGGAGGTAATCACTTATCCCGAGACTATAGCGTTAATTAGATACACTGAAAACACTTGTAACTAACATGGCTTCAATTATGAGCCGCGTGGTTGAGACAATACGGAGTGTCAAGTCTCGGTGATGGATTCAAAAATTCAGCCCTGCGGCACTGGCTGGTTGAGTAAAGCAAGTCGATACCGTCGCTTATTAACTTTACAAGAACTAAACATATATATCAAGAAAAAAGAATTGCTTTAATTAATTGATTGATTACCATGTCTCATTCTTGAAGTCATGTTTACAGTTGATCTCGACAGGACTTCCGGAGCTGTTGCAACGACACTGGAGACACTTGTTTCGAGCATGAATCCTTCGAGGGTCACATCAAACGATGCAATACTTGGAGGTAAAAAAAAGAAGTTATATTCGAGTTACATTGACGTGCCTGCAGGTTGCCCTGATGTTCGACAGAAACAAAGACACCACAAATCAAACAACTCAAATGAAAGCAGACAGTGGACAACTCATTATCTCTTGCTATCATACATTGCTTGCTGTTCAGGCATCTAAAATATTATGGCTGTTCACATATGTCTCTTTCACAACCGCCCTGGTCTTATAGGCTGGAACAAAGACAATGGCAATCTTCTCCCAGGCAGCTTTGTCGAGATCTATGTGTTCGGCTCCCTTTGAACTCGATTGTGTGGACATCCATTGATGCCTTGAAAGTTCATTATATGATTAAAAATCAAGCATAATGTTCATCCCCGAACTTCATATGACCATATATGCAACATGCTACAGATAAGTTGGTATCACCTCAACCATACTCGCTCACTGCAACTCAACAACGCAATATTCCAGAAGTCGACGACAATAACTAGATGCTTTCCAGTCCGCGAAACTTGCATCCAGACACAGAAACAATAATTCACCTCTTGGATAAGGAGCCCATCAGAATGTTTACCCTCAACTGCATTCCCTCCGAGGACCCCCCTGGAGGTGCACCCGTACCCATTCTGTGGAAATGTCACAGATGCGAGCAGGTATACAGGCTATCCGTCACAGGCCGCTGTATTAAGTGTCCTTCATACAACAGTAACCCCCCTTACAAGTACCTCTCAGGCAAAAACTCAGACGGCGGACCTACCAGAAAGTATCAACAGTCTCCCCTCTCCAACAATAATAGTCCAGAGAGCATGTATACCACAGAGAAGTCTCCCCCAAGCCTTAAATGCTCAAAACGGCCATCCCTAGAGCTTTACAACTACGACTACGAGTTCTGGGGTCAATATAACGACTGGAAGCGCTTTCGCTCAGATTATGAAGCTCGGCCTGAGAGATGGGAGAGCCGCATCAAGCGCAGCTTCGATGGCCTGGATAGTGTACAGCGTCGAGCAAAGAGATACAAATTTGAAGTCGAATCACGCACCCATCTTACGGAAGAAAGGCTGGGGCGCATGCTTGAAAGGAAGCAGAACTGCGAGCTAGACTGCGACTATCCCAGCCAGTGCCACAGTGAGCGCTATGAAGCACTTATGAAGAGTCCTCAGAAGGTCATTGGAGGCAAATTCCACCCAACATTTTATGACGAGGATGATGAAAAAGCAGGTAAGCTGCCTCTTTGTGAGCTTTTTCCACAGTTCGATCGGGGCGTGACAGCTCCTGAAGACATTGAGGACGATGAGGATGAGATATTAGCGGCGTACAGGAGGGATGTTGATGCTTGGTATGCTTCAACTATGGCGAAGTCGAGCTAAAGAAAACAAGGAAAATGTTGAGGGATGATGAATAGAAGAGAAATGATTTGATGTTAATTAGGGTACCGGAATAAACTAGTCTAAAGCCCTACTAGAATATACCAAACTTACCCCAGTCTTTTCGTCACTGAGAATCAAGGTCCCGAGACCTCTTGGCTGCCCTTGGCTGGCATGAAAGATATACTCAGGGAATACAAGAGAATGAATGGGATAGCAAAAATCATGGGTGCAATAGGGACTGTTTTGAGTAAGCGGACTTAATAGGTAGGTAGACATCATTTGAACGGACGTGATAGCTTCGTTAATCCACATTCCTGACGCAAACAGATCATAACAAACCACACTCGTTTTAACATTGAACGTTCGATGACTAACCAGGAACTCGTATTTCCGTGTCTACCTAATCCAGTCCATCAGCACAGCGGTTCCGTGTCGCATCTCATACCAGACCAGACTAGACACCAAGGTGAAAACACAACTGTTGTACACAGCTCGCGCAAGTCAAACAGCACAGGGCGTTTCGTCATAACGTGAACCCTCTCGTCATCGGGTACCGGCTTCTAGATCCGACCCGAGAGCTCGTCGTGTGCTTATTGAAAGCGCAGGCGCCCTCAGCTATCCAAGCTGTGGTCGTGCGGACGTTCGCTCATATCTCGACGCGACGCCCCCATCGAATTCGAATTCAAACATTTCTGCATTACCATCCCATATACCGGTTACCGCAAGTCCCATAGAATAAAAGCAAAATAGAGCCTAAAACGATGTGTCTTTAGCCTTCAAGTGCCTTGGCCTTCTTCTTCTGCTCGACCTTGAGCAGCAGGGCGCGGTTGATGTGTGGCAGGACACCACCATAGGCGATTGTCGCACGAATCAGAGTGTCGAGTTCTTCGTCACCACGAATGGCAAGCTGGAGGTGGCGGGGCGTGATACGCTTCACCTTGAGATCCTTTGCAGCGTTCTGTGTAGAAATGTTAGCGTTAATTCCAGGCAACAATGACTCATATACTTACGCCTGCCAACTCGAGGACTTCGGCAGTCAGGTACTCCAGGACAGCTGTAACGTACACGGCAGCCTTGGCTCCCACACGCATCTTCTGCTGGGTGTTCTGCTTGAGGAAACGCTTGACACGGCCACAGGGGAACTGGAAAATACCACGTTAGTACGAGTTTAAATGAAACCAGCAATCCTTGATAGAAATGTTTCCCGAGCCGTCTTTGTTTGCGCATTCCGTCATGTCCCGTTTCAACCCCAACATGCATACGAATAACGTCTACAGCCGCCCCAGAATATCGGTGACCAGTTGCCGAACCGTCGCATCAGCTTAAACGCGCGGCGAAGGTCAGATGCAGGATGCGCTGTCAATTTGAAAAGATTTTCTTGTCGTGCGGAGATGCTCGACGCGTCGGGAACGGATCGTGAAACTTGAAATATGTGGGATGCGGGACATGGGATGTGCGCAAATCGGTCGACAAAGCAAGCCTATCCTCCTCTTCTACCTCTCAAGTTGAAACTCACCTGAAGGCCAGCACGAGCAGAGTGGCTCTGCTGCTTCTTGGTGCCCTCAGCAGCGCTCGTCTTGCCGCCGGAGCTCTTTCCGCCAGAAGACTTTCCCTTTCCGCCAGGCATTGTCGATGTGATCGCGTAAAAAAAGTCGTAAGATAAAAGTATGAAGAATTTGGGGATGAATCAATACGGGTTCGAACGCGGTAGCCGATCGGTCGAAATGGCGATTGATGTTGTTGATGTGAAAAACGCGGGATCGAGAGTTCGTAGTGGCAGAAATTTAGCGGGCTGCGGTGCTGATGTTGTTTCTTCAGGCAGGCTCTGTCGAAGGGCGAGCTTGCGTGAGATGCGGTGCGGGATTGGATGGTACAGAGGTACATGCCTCAGGTAGCTTCTGCCCGCTGCTGGAAGCTTAATTGCTCATTGCACTTGCCGATGGAGAGGCGCTTCTCATTGGCTGAGTGACCCGAGATAAACCCGACCATCAAGCTGGGCCAGCAAAGGCTGTGTGAGAAGAGGTCCTTGGTTAGGGAGCACCAAAACAGGGGTTATGGTGCTGCAAAGCCCTCAAAAAGGGTAAATATAGATCAAGGAAAGGTAGCATGTTCAAGAAAGACTTCTTTCAAGCTCCTAGAGGTGTTGGCGGAGGAGCTGTGTTGATACTTACTTGGCTCATCTCATCTTTGTTTGCTGTCATGCTTGGAACGGGTTGCCGCATATTCATAGCTGTGTCTCACCTGGAGATTGTTGAATGCCATAAAGATGATACATCATGTACTTGTATGGCTTCTGGTACAGAAGCGGTATCTTTTCAGTTTCTGGCAAGTCAGGGCATCTTGTTAGACACTTGATGAGATGTCGTTGTGTATTGAATAGTTGAAACCCAGGCTCGGTTTGGAGTTGATCATGTCCCGCTGTGGCTGAAGTGTGGCTGTTGTTCCTCTTGTTAACCGAGCATTTACCTGACTTACAACCAACAAACCAAGCAAATGCCATATCTACCTAGGTTCCTTGTCTTACCTTGGGTAGGTCTGATACTTGAAAACCAAGTTGACATGGGCTTCAAATGGAACTATGAGCCGATTGTGGAAACTTTCATCATTTATTCAGATATGTTTTCCCTATGGTGGCATGCATAGACTCTCTCAATCTTAGCAAGCCATCTGACCATGTCTTTTACACCCCCGAAGTGCCTCAACATAAGTATTTTTGCACTCTCGGCTTTGCTAAACGCTTTACTACCTTATAGACGCAGCCAACTGTAGTATAGACACTTCCGTTCTGATCATTGCGTTCTAATCTCTTGGTTATTTCACGTTGCAGATATATCTGCCATTGGCACTGCAGGGGGCTGCCACTATGAATGCGCCTTCCACATTCAAGAGAGGAAGGAATGATAGCCTTATTTTCTAATAATGTTTCCACCTTCCCCCGTTATCAACAAAACACTTGATGATCTTTGATCAACTCCAGCTTGCGAATCTTTTCACTGCACATCCCCAAGCTCCCAATTTACTGTTCAATAACCCGAGGGAGCAAGAAGCCCTTACATGTTCAACATGGCCACTGCTACCAGGGCTCATCACTTACCCCCAGAGACCATCGGGAATGTTATTTCGTTTCTCCCACAAGCTGATCTAAAGAATCTGCGACTCGTTGACCACAGATTTTCGACATTGGCCACACGACGGCTCTTTCGCCGCACTCGATTACTAGCCCGAGCCAAAGACAACAATGACCCTCAACGTTTTATACAACTCGCCAATTCTGAGTTCAGTGGATTCGTCCGCGAAGTCAGCTGCGATGTTTCCAGTATAGTACACAATGGATTTTACTATATGGAAAAATACCAGTTCGAGTTCCTTCCTGTTTTCTGGGATGCATTACCCCTTCTCGGTCACTTTCGAAATATGCAGACTCTCCATCTGTGTTTCGACGCCAACTCCACACCGCAGGTTCATGAAGCAGGTTCAACCGAGTTCAGAAAGAGGGTAATGAAGACTATTTTTCGTATTTTAACAGGAACCTTGACCACTGAAGTGTCAAATACCACCCAAGACGCACTTTCCAGTGCCTCAACCGAGATCTCATCCTCTAGCACCCCGTCGTCTCCAATTACTCTATCTACTCTCATAATTTCCAACTTGTGAGATTACCACGATCCGGAACTCTCGAACATGCCCGAATTCAAAGCTGCCCTGGGCAACATCACGGCCTTGAGGCTTGACATAGCTCACCACAAAGGAGGGGGTTCTAGGTACCGCGCCGCAGTCCCAAATCAATGCCGGGAGATGCTCACTCAACTACCTTCTACCTGGTTGTCATCAACGGTCACCGCCAATCTACAGACCCTCTCGCTGCATTATCAGTCCTATTGGAGTTGGTTCCCTAACATGGATATCCGCCTAATCGGCGGTGGAAACGGAATGCCTAAGCTAAAAAGCCTTGCTTTGGGGTGCTTCGTCTTCAGCCACAAACGAGAGGTGGACTTCATAACTTCCTTAAATCTCGAGGAGCTTTTTCTCGAAGGTTGCGTTGTGCTAGCTAATCACCGTAGCGATCCGATCACACAGGAAGGTTCATGGACGGATGTTAACGAGTCATCCGTGACTATTGTAACTGGTGGAGAGACGGAGATGACTTCTTTGTGGTGGCATCAGATCATTTGGCAAATCCGCAACTCCATGCTCAACCTGAAACGATTTTGCGTCTCTCGTCTACCAGGCACTCGTCATGCCTATCCACAATTCCTCAGAATGATTCGCAGTAACCCTAGCTTTCGCGGTTACGAAACCTTCCGAGACGAACATATCCATGAGTATATGGATTCCTGGAGCAAATTCGAAGCCTTCAACAAACACGTCTGCCGGCCTTGGAACGAGGCATTCCAGCACTATACATATATCACGCCGATTGAACTATCCCTTGAATCAGACGTGTCTAGACCTTGCTTTTCCGGATTGGCAGCGAAATTCATTATGTGTTATTCAGTTATTGACTATGTTTCTCAGGATACCACAGACTTAGAGCAGACCTCATATGAGCGTGCTCCCGTTGACGAAGAGGCTGACCCGGAACTCGGCAACAGGAACAATTGGGCGAGGATTCAAGTCTTCATCCTAAATTGTATGTTGTCCAAAAGGAGCCAGAAGCAGCATGTATTAGCCGAGGAG
The DNA here is from genome assembly GCA_013396015.1 of Fusarium mexicanum. Lineage (NCBI taxonomy): Eukaryota > Fungi > Ascomycota > Sordariomycetes > Hypocreales > Nectriaceae > Fusarium > Fusarium mexicanum. The sequence goes on along the minus strand of JAAOAM010000016.1, from coordinate 97,356 downwards.
CTGAGATTGGTCCCGATGATGGGCCCCCATAGCACAATGGAATACATGGAACGCGTACTTCGTCCGTTGCTTACTCACGACGAGCTACTTTTCCTGAAGTCAATTTCATCCTAGCAACATCCATCCTCAGAAGCCGCCCGAGAGAAAAGGTCATTGTGGGCCAAGCAAGAAGAAAAGTAGGGGAACTCTCATGCCGGTGGTTTGTGTTAGCACTGACTTGTTTTCAGTTATGATTGAAATGGACATGCGCAGGTACGGCGTGGATGAAGACAAAATTCAGGGGGGAGACCTTTCAAGAGACATGTCAGATATCTGCGATTCAGGACTTCATCAGCCGAGTATGGTTTTCGATTGTATCTGATGCACCAGTCACTCTTTGTAATTCGGTTTGCACTCCAGTGAAGGATGTCACGAAAACGCCCAAGCTTGTTTGTGGTGGGGGGGTTTATCTTTAAAGTATTGGAGACATACATGTGCCAGATGGTATAATGTTAGAATGTCTATCTCAAATGTGTTCTATGAATCCGCACACAATGTTGACAGCAAAACTCGAAACAGAACGCTGGTCCTAAATATAATTCGCATTTGCCTGCTGTGTCGCGTCTCCTGAACAGTATGAAGCAATTAAAAATAACACCAAGTCAAGCCCAAGGCGGCTGCGATTGATCAGCATGTTAATTCAAGGCCGGGATTTTATGATTCTAGTCCACAGACTGTAAATGAAGTTACGAGAGCAAGAGTGTACCTAAGGAGGTATGAGGGCAATGTAAGGAACAGACTTGAACACTTCCACATTGCACTCTAGAGGAGAGAAATAAATCAGGGAATTATCGCCAATGCAATATTGAGTTTGCACAATATTTCACAGATAGCAGTACAGAACCTGACTATCTATCCCGCTACGAGTGTTACATAGTGTCTGTCACCCGGAAGCGAGAGATACCTATCGATGAGGCCGTCCACTCCTTTGAGAAAGGATGAGCATCTGACTCCTGACTCATTCAATACATTGTATTGTACTCACAAACGGACTCCTATTCTGAAGCTGAAGTTCCAGGCTCTCGTGTTAGGACCGGTGTCAACTCGGCCTGAACACACAACGCCCCTTAAAGAACAAATGATGTATTACATATTGAACTAGAGCCCCAGTGAGCTTTCTACAATTCCGGCAAAAGTGTTCTTCTGATAATTAACAGAATTTCTCACAAATCCCCATCATGGGATGTTTGTCCATTCAACCTACGTATCAAGGAATGCCAGTCTCATCCTCTTCATCAGTCTGTTGTCGAAGAAGGATAGATGACTGAAGGATGGATGACTAAAGATAGAGAGGGAGAAGAGGGAGAATAAAGGAGGAAAAACAAAAAAGAATAATAAAGACTTTTTCTTCACATTATCATCCTAAGTTTCGGACTCTTTGTGCCTCTATCTTTCGCTGGAAATAGAAGATTTGACGATAAAATCGTGTCGAAATATCACCGAGGTTGTTGACGCTGGCTAAGGCTATTTGGGGTCATTCGATACATTGAAGAACAAGGCAATCTGGAAGTCTGTAAAGTTTCAGTTGATTCTTTTGCTAATTTCGCTAAAAGATTACAAATTCCAGTGGAAGGCGATTTGATCACTGCATCTTAAAGCTGAGTTACGAGTCATATGAATTCATCAACTTTGACGGCGACCCTCAAGTATCCATTGCCATTCCATCCCACATCACGAGAATTTGGATAAAAGAAAGACAACTTATTTCTTGCCGTATCACTTTTGGTACGTGGTCGGCTCCTGGGGTTGGCGTTCGGCCCAGTGTCCAGTCTTCACGAAATCCGATTCGGGATGAGCTCCAAGATGGTCGACATGTCGACCCATGCATAGACCTTGCCTCCGAGGAGACGCTTGGGGGCATAGCTACGAGAAAGCTACAGTCGGTTGTAGGCGTTAAGGCGACTGATAACATTCTTGAGCCAATGTTTGGCTCATAGCTGGTGCTCATCTTAGCCCTCTTGGTGTAGAAGAGCTTGTGACATACGTCACGGAATTTGTCGCTGGAGGACCAGCGTGGAATATAATCAATAAGGACCGCAGCTACTTATGTCTTCTTCAAGATACCCTAGCAGTCAACCCGTCCAGGGTGAAGACAGAGCCCAAGCGACCAGGCTTACATCCCAAAAGAAACACGACGAGCGCTGCATGAAGACATGTAGGTCTTGAAAGCATCTTCGCACCCGTCGATCAACAAACATGACTCCTGACATTCACAAAATTTCAACTGAGCTCTAAAGCATCGAGGACGATATGATGCTTGCAAGTAAATGTGCATATCTTGGTGACATCTTTGAGGCCGCTGTGGCATATCAAGTGTTAGAACGAAGATGGATACAACGAGAAGATGAGGGAAATTGAACGAAAGAGACTGTTAATTCAGGGCAATAAGCACCTCGGGGTCCTTTCTAAAGTTCATGATAAGAATCTAAATGTTGACGACCTGATTATGTTTGACAGTGAGGAAGATCATCCTGCAAGCTTCTGATCATACCCTGAAGTGCCGAAAAGTCCAGTCTAAAGATCTTCTCGTATACTGAGTTAATCTTAAATTCCTTAAATTACCCAAGCCTTTTTGTTTTTTAGGCTGAAGGTCCCTAAGTTTTCCTTCCTCCCTTCGGCATTTAAACACTTGAGAATATCGTTGAACCCATGGATTGGCTCGCAGCTCAAGCATCGCAACTCACTTGGCCTGCCCAAAGTAAAAAGAGGATCCCGATGTCCATTCGGATCTCATTACATGAACTTAAGCATGAACAATGTCTTTAGATAAGAGTAAGAATAAGGACGACATATTTATAAACAATCCAGATATCACATACTGACCCGCCTTTATCCTACCTATCAAACGCGTTCCAACCACAACAAGTGATCAGTATTTACAATGCGAAGCTTCAGAGGATTAAAGAAACCAAGATGGTGAAGTTGAAGTCAAAGCAATTGATGGGCGACACACAGACGTCAGGGAGCAAGAAAGCTTTAGACGCTCAGCTCAGGTGCCAAAAATAACTAATATACTAGGTCTCTACTAGGTTTAACTAAATGCACCCTAAGTCTTTTTGTCATTTAGGATATACGGAGTAGGTCCTAAGTTTTCTTGCTTACCCTTGGCAACGTCGCTTGACGAGATCCGGGAATAGCTCCGTAGTATCAGCGAAAAGAGGCGAGTTGAGAGCTGAGTCTGAGTGGTCAGTGGTGAGTAGGCGAGTCGAGTTGCATGCTGCAGCTGCAGCCGTAGCTGCGGGCAAGAGGCGAGGGCGGAGGCCTGCATATTGGATGCCGATAAAATGGCACTTTGGGAATGATTTCCACGGTATTGTAGATCTAGCGTCAGATCCTGTATCGCGTTGGTGCCTGACCTTGCCTCTCATTCACCCAGTTCTTTAGCTCATCTCTACCTATCCGCGCTGAGGCAGTGGCAAGTGTCATTGTGGCAATACCATGGAAGAAAGCCGTGAGGCTCATCTCATGGCGAAAAGGGAAATGGGGCGCTGCAGCGGCTGACGCCGATCCCCCACTAGGCTTGACTGATGAAACATTCACTTCTGGTTGGTGACTGTAAACATGGGATCAAGACATCAATCAATCCTGAACCTGCTGGAGGTCTTGGGGCATGAGACATCACAACGTCGTAACTGGGCCAACTTGTAATCTGTGGGTGTAGCCAAAGACGTCTCATGACCGACCGTATTTACTCTTGTGCATCATGTTTCAATGAGACACGTGCTCTTACAAAGTGGTGGGCAACAAAAAGGTTGGACAGCCAGAATCATGACTTTGAAAACAGGGTAGACAAGAATCAAGCTTCATCTACAAGAATATTGCACATCTTATGCCACATGGATATCATATATGCTTAGATCGGTTCACAAAGGATGCCGCCGCGTATTTGCGCGGACAGACCAACAGAGAACAGACCCGGGGAAAAGATCCGTCTGCCGGAGCTTCTAGAGCATTTTCACGAGGGTTCATTCATGTTAAAAAAGAGAGTTCAGGGGTGTCGACTGTCGGCCGCGTGATCTATAGACTATGAGCCGCCATCTCCGGGGGAATGGACAACCGAGCGACGGCGAGATGAGGCTAAGCTGGGATACCTTGGGAAGAAAAAGACCCCTCTGTTTTTGTTGTGTAGGGGACAGCGGCGAGGCGAAATAGGATGCGCTAGTGAGGCTTCTCGAATTTGACAGGCGAGCAAGAGAGAAAGGAGATGAGGGGCCAAGCAATGAATACATACCGTCTGGAGTGACATGCTTTGTTGACCACTCGTTGCTTGAAGATGAGGTAGGTCTGCGACATACACGAGCTTCATTTGAAGTGTGATCCACCCGAGTTCGATATAAACGATACGACAGACCAATACAAAAGGCAAACTCAACTCAACTGGAAAAAAAGGTCTGAGAACAAGCTCGTGTCGTCGTCCTCTTGCTCTTGGTCAGAGACTCAGCCCCTCCAGCTAATCAACGCTCAATTTCCAGGGACCCGGGTCCCCTCGCTCGTCTCTCCTGTACCGTAACTTGCCAGGGCTTACGGACATGGGACACGAACGACGACCCAAAGACTGGGGAGTCCCCTGAGATCAGGCTGGGCCCCTGATATCGGCCCAGGTGGGCGGGTTAGGATGACCCTGGCTTCGTCATGGGCACTGGGAACGAACAAAGAGGGGCAGAGTTTTGGAAAAGCGAAGAAGCACTGTAGAAGTAAAAGGGGGTTCAGGAAATATTATCACCTCTCTTCAGTTTGTTCATCGTGAAAGAATGGGCTTGGGTCTTGTGTCTTGTGTCTTGTGGGCAAATGACGTGTATAAAATGGAAATTGTGAGGATTGGCGTCTCCTAGGTGATGCATGTTTTCTTATTCCCTCTCTCTCCCCTCTCCAGGCTCTTTTTGTTTTTGTCAAAAGTTTAATGTTCATTAGAAAGTCTTACATACTACTTTTTGTACTCCACCACTTGATTGGCTTCCAGTCCGACGGGCCGCTCGCATGTACCGCCATAGACGAGGAGAAAGAGAGTCCTGCTAAGGCAGTTAATGTGAAAGTAAAAATAAAGCAGTTTGGTCCTGCAGTAGAGAGATAGTCAAGTGCTGTTATGCATACGCTCGGATAAAAGGTAAAAAGTTATGGACATTTAATGGCCAAAGTGTCTGTCAACAAACAAGCGGTAGACCAATAGCGCGTACTAATGAAAAAAGCAGGGCAGCACCAGCACCTAGACAGGGTCAAGAAAAGAGCCGCAGCAGCATCATTGCACGTGGCTTTGACGATGAAGAAAAACCTAGAATAGAGTAGTCGAATTTCCGCATGAACATGCCATTCTAATTGAGGCATCTCAAATCTCCCTTGGCAACCCCTGGAACCACGGTGCAAGCAAGTCGAGAGAGGGAGAGAGACATGCCATGTCACCTCGTCTTTGTCTCTTGTGTCTTGTCTGTCTGTCTGTCTCTTGTGTGATGGAGAGTAACTTGACTGTGTGAGGGAGGTGATTACGCTGTATGAGCTAGGTAGCTAACGTTAGGTTAGCATCATCCGGGGAGCTTCACTGAGCAAGCCGGCCGGGTGTGTCATAAAGGGGAGCTAAAGATACGATGCGAGATGGAGGATGGAGCAGAATCATTACAAGATGAGACGCCAGTTAGATACGATACCCAGCCAAGATTTTCCGCCGGTAATGACTGACTATCGATCTGCGGGACTGTCTGTGACTGTCTCGTCTCTGTGAGTGAGTGTTACAGTTGGATGCCTCACTGACAATGACAATCTCATCTCGACTCTTGTCTCCCACCATTGCATTGCATCCCCTATTTATTTCCCTTGGGTAATCAAAGTATTGGAACAGTGCTACCCAACAAGCTGAAAGGATCAGAGGTTGTGCGTCACGGCCTACCTTATCCGTACATTATATCCTTTCCATCCTATGCTGAACTGTGACCCCAACTGAGTCAATTGCAGGCTCATGCATCACATCGAGTCAGGTCTTGACTGAGAGTCATTTGCTACCCAATCTGAACTGGTAAAGAAATGCGACACGCAGGCTTGAGCTTGTAACCTATACGTGCAGTAGTATACCTCTAAAGAATTAGCTGGTGTTACCTGGCGATGCACGTAATACCAGATCTGAATGCATAGTGGTAAGGTATGCACAACATAAAACTCGCTCCAGCATTTTTGCTAGACATAATAAACATCCAATCCATATGTACGTCTCTCCTCGATGTCCACAGACACAAAGCAAAACTCCCATCATAATTGGGCGTGTCCAATAACATGCGGTCCACTGACCTTGAGCTAAGAGATACCGGTGTCGGGATGACGTTGCTCGCACTGTTGGAACATCTGCCACAGTTGGACTTCCAGGGATAGAGCATATGATTTGCTTCTCTACAACCATCACGAGGTATCATTCTGCAGCCTTTCCACAAAAGCATCGGCATCAAACATCCAATACCGTCAGCCTCTTGCACTCTCAGCCTTTCAAGAGGTTGACTGCCTGCCTCTCTCAAATCAATGCCAACCTACTAAGTTAAAGTGGTGGCTTGACGAAAGCCGGCCAGCCTCCCCTCGTCCCGGGCTCAATCACTTAATTTTTTTTTTCACAGAGCCCCCACCATGAGCTAAGAATTTAGAAGTGCATTTCGATCTAACTTAGAGTAAGTGTAGCAGGGAAAAAAAGAAAGGCTAATATTAGACACGGTACTGTTAAAAAGTAGCAAGGCTTTCATTAACGGTTAAGTTAACCGGTATTGCTAGCGAATTAGATACTAAATAAGTTCGAGGGTTTTGGATGAATGATACCCGACAATGAATAAATGGATTGGAACAATGGAATGGTAAATCTCAAGGGCCACCTCATGCATGCCCGGGGTCCCAGAACAACCCCTTGATGAGCATCTCAGGGGATGGGCATGCTGGGGTTCCACAGTGGACTTCTGACAGCTGGAGAATAATTGAACTGCGCTGAAAACCCCACCAATTTGCGCCGGGCTTGGGGTGTTCAGTTCTTCTCAGGTGGCTCATCACAGTGTAGACACTGTCCTACCGACGCCGCCCCATCCCACCTCGTTCGTTCATATTGGAGGCCAGTCATGGATCCCCAGGAGGGCAAAGAGGAAGAAAAAAATAAGGGCCCCTCTACGGGTGCTGGTGCTGCTGTGACTGGTAACTAAAACTAAAGAATCAGGACAGAACCTGAAGGGAAGGGAAACTTGACGGGAAACTATTCGCCGTCCGCTGTCACCTAGACTACCCAACCACATCCACCCGACACCTAATTAATCCCCTTCTCAATCAATCAATCCTCTCTCTTTCTTTGGTTACAACACCCCCGTCTCCCGTCTCCCGTCCGCCGTTTTCCCGTTCCAGATCATCCATCCATCACTGAGAACGTCCCGGACATTTTGCTAACTGGGACTTGTTCCATCTTTTTTCCTCCCCGTCCCCTTTTCTACCTCTCTCTCTCTCTTAAACCTCATCATTTATCCTCTTCCTCCTCCCCCCTCTCCTCCCCCGATTTTTAGTCGACCTCTTCTTCTCTTCCTTCTTCCCCCTCTCGTCTCGTCTCCCTCCCTTGATTACTCCTCCTCCGTCATTCGAAATTTGGTTCGTCCACACCCAACAGCCCTTACGTCTACGAAACCTCCATTCGACCTTTTTTGCACCAACGAGGAGACGAGGCCATCGCGTGAATCCAATTCCCCCTTTCGCGCGACTATTTCTTGCTCATTAGTGGTCTTTTTATTAGCTACTTTTGAGACGTCGCTGGTTTCCAGGGTCATCCGCCTATCACCTTTGGCTCCCAGAAATATCGAACTGCGACCATTAAGTAACGCTCTTTGACGTTACTCCGCCATTTTCTACCAAATCCTCGAATACAGGAATTTGGTTCATTCGGCCTCCTTCGTTGTGCTGGCTGTATTTGTGCGGCTTTATCGCCACCCAGGATCTCGTAGTGTCTTCGCGCATTTGTTGCCCGAGGCCTCAATCTTGTTTTAGGCATCTCGCTACACCTCACGGAACAAACTTTTGTGGTCATTGACCCTGAGGCGGAACCCCCGAACCTTGTTTCACCCGACTCTTCTTGAGCTCTTTATAGACAGACAGTTTCTTCTGCGCCTGGTACCCTCAACTTTAACTTAGCTACACCGCTTTCACGACCGAGACCCACGAGCCAACGATTTGATGCCGCATTTTTAACTGCTCGTTACGCATCCCCCGATACCCCCTCGCGTCCGCATTCCTGACACTGCACATTCTGTACGTGTCAGCTTGATATAAATCCTCAAGAAAAGCAGGTGAAGTCGACTGCTGGGTAAAAACAGCAGCTATTTGCCAAGCTGGATCCCGTCATCACAATGTCGCAGCAACCGCACGATATGGGTTACCTTGACTATGGTACATCAACCAATCGTTCCCCGAACTCGAGACAGAACTATGCTACAGCCGGTGGTTTCGCTGGCCTCTCGCTACCTCGCCAGTCCCAACGTCCATTTGATGCTCCTCTAGGCTCATCTGCTCTTTACCCTGCCGACAGGATCGGAAGTGGGTACAACCACCGTGGTATGGAGAACATGGCTGGTATGCAGGGCTACATGCTGGATAATGGCCAAGCTTGGAACTACAACACATCTGGAGTCGCCACAGTCAACGGTGCCGTGAACGGCCCTGGGCGACAACGAAACGTGAACCGACGAGCGGCTCTTCCCCAGGTATGTAAAAAATTGAAAGCTTATATGACTATGTCTGATCAGAAACAGAACTGGACCGATCACAGCGCTCTTGGTATTCATGGCAACCATGGAGGTCTCCAACCCTACCAAGGAGGCATGAACAACAACCCCATGTCAAATGGTAATCTCCGTGTTGAGCACCCCGGATCTCACGGCTCACCCACTGATCTCCGATCAAACACCTCAGACGCCGACCAGCTTATCCCTACAGCTATTGTTATTAAGAACATCCCTTTTGCCGTTCGAAAAGAGACTCTGGCTTCTATCATGCTTGAGATGCACCTCCCTCAGCCATATGCCTTCAACTACCATTTCGACAATGGCGTCTTCAGAGGTTTAGCTTTTGCGAATTTCCAGTCTGCTGAGGATACACGCATGGTGATTGAGGCGATGAATGGCATGGATGTTCATGGCCGTAAATTGCGCGTCGAGTACAAGAAGATGCTCCCTGAGGCTGAGAGGGAAAGGATTGAGCGCGAGAAGCGAGAGCGACGAGGCCAACTCGAGGAGCAGCACCGTGCACCCATGCTTCACCAACAAAGCTCCATCCAGTCACTCGGCAGTCTTTCACAGTCTCAAGCTAGGGGACCATCACACCTTGGCATGCTCGAGGCATCTCGTGTTCAGTCTCCCGCACTGCCCATGCCAGGCGATGTTGATTTGAACGACCCCCAGACTCTCCAGTTCTACACTGAATTGGTCATGTTCCGTCGTGACGATTCCCAGGAGGTTCTGGTCTTCCCTGCTGGTATCGCTCCCGAGCATCGACGATCCATCCACATTCTCGCACACAACATGGGCCTTGAGCACCAGTCTGTGGGCGATGGCGAATCGCGCCAGCTTACGGTACTGAAGCGACAACAGCCGTCACCCACCGCCCATATCCACAGTCAGCCAGGCACCAACCTGGACATGCATAAGCGTGGCCTCAGCCGTGCTGCTACATTTGACTTTGCTGCTGACCGTGAGACACGAGCTGCCAGCAGCAATTACTCCCACATGATGGGTCGACAGGGTCCCACTATCGAGCTTCCCGGAAGCCCTGAAGGCAACGGCATCCCCAACAACCTTCGAGCCGCCAAGAGCTTTGCTGATCTGCGATCCTTCACCCCCAGCCCTTCGCAGGCTTCTTCCAGCTACCTTGGCCCTTCAGGAATGAACAACATGGGTGGTAGCTCGGCTGCTGCTCGCTTCAATGACTACATGGGAGGTGCCATGTCACCTTCTGGCCACCCTGGCAACTCTGGCACCCCTGGACCCAAGAATGACTCGGCTCTTCTGAGCAGCCTCAACAGCCTGAACTTGGGCTATGACTCTGGCTCCATGCAGAACCAGGCGCGAAGCACTCCTGGCGCTATTGGCAGCCAGCGCCCCGGTAACAGCTCTAAGGGAGCACCTGAGCGACAGCCTCGCGGACCTGAGTGGGAGACCAATGCCGGATTTGCTGGGCGACGTGCTAACGGCCACGCCACGCGCGGTAGTGGTGGTACGTCAACCGAGAAATGGAACGATTGAACACTGGCTAACTCGAGATAGACTCGTCCGACAATGGAGCGCGCGTCGGTTCAAGCTCAACTAACGCTTCGCGATATCACTGAGCGTGATTCTTTGGCCACCCCTTGACGGGTTAGGCTTCGACGACCTGCATGTCAGGCGCCGACTACAACTGCGCGTATCATTACGGATTAACGACAATGACCACGACGCATTGATATTTTGCATCGCATTTGCTTTTATGACTTGTAATACCGACATACCTGGGGAAGTGATGGCAGGAATTTCACTTGTCTTGTTGAACCCCATTGCATATAGTTTACGTGGGAACGGTTTTATGACTTTTGAAGATTGTGGGGGACGACAGTGGCCCGAGGAAGTGTGCGTGTGGCCGACATGATGACAGTTACCGATGAGAGAGAGCATGGGATAGGATATCTGGATACACAAATGTTTTCGACACAACTGGGCAACCAAAGATGTACAAGGTTACAGACTACAGACAGAAGCACTTGGCAGCACGCACGCACGCACGCACGCACGCACGCACGCACGCATGCACGCATAACCTGGAATACCCTCAGGACGTACGTACCCCCGACAAGACCTACGACCACTATCACCACCACCACTTGACGATTATGACGCTTTTACGACGTTACGTCTAGACAGCTATACCGGCTTCTCCTCATCAGGCTGTTCAGCGTCAGCAAATGGGAGGGGTTGCCTCGGCGACTTACAACCTACTACTATACCCACCAAATCAAATCAAATAATTTCTGTCTAGGCGCTGTTCCTGGCATGACCGCGACGATGAAGACGACACATTTGGAGACGCCCGAGTCCGGCTTTTGGACCAAGGGGCACTGAAAGGGGCCGATGGACGACGAGTGCGAACATGGGTTGTTTTTTTGAGTCGAAGGCCCGGCCCCGTTGGAAGGAAAAGAAAAAAGTTACAATATCTGGTTATCTGCATTACAGTTGAATTGTCTTGGTTCATGGTTCTGTTACTGTTACAGTTTCTGTTTATCCTTTTTTATCTTATTTTTATCTTTATTACTTTTATGTACGGATGGATGGACAGGAGTGGTATTATTCTGATCTCACTTGATTAATTCTTGATCTGCCTGGTCGCGGTGACTCGAGGAGAGTTAGAGATGGGTGTTGGGACGGGATGCGTGTGGGCTATTTGGCTACTTATCGTTGACTGGAGATGATGTTTTGAGGAAGTTGTAAACACGAATAAGAGAACGAGCAGAGAGAGCCAAAGAGAGATGAGATATGCCTTGCGAACAAAGTGTACTGATCAAGTAGTGATGTGATGTGCTGGCTGTTTGAGTAGATGATATGTATAACCACCCAATGGATGTTTTAACCGAGCACGAGACCCGCATCTTTGTACCTTTACCAAACTCGAGCACCTGCTCATCTTCAGCTCTTACTCAACTTGTATCGAAAAAGTTCAACTCGGATGATGCAACTCATAACGTTTCGCCGAGCATCAACAAGACTTGATTATTAAGACATTTCTACCTCACGGGTTTTGATACCTGAAACGATCTAGTCCTCTCCTCTGATAGGGCGACCACTTTGAAACCTCATCCACCAAAAGCGACGTCATCTCCACTTGTAAGAGAAGCATTGACTGATAGTTGACGTCGTCTGTTCATCATATTTATATATCCTCTCTTGTTTTTTCTTCTTCTTCATAATGGCGAGCTTTATCTCTTCATACCTACCGTTTGGAAGATCAAAGGACGAAAATATGCCGGCGCCTGAGAAGAATAGACAGTGGACCACGGGTCAGGATGGCCTTGATAAGCTTGCTTTTGGGGAGGGTGAAGTGCCCAAGCCGAAGGAGGGAGAGGTTTTGGTCAAGATTCTTGCTGTTGGGTTGAATTATCGCGATACTGAAGGTACGTTGTTCTGTCTGTCATGTGGAAAAAGAGGGTGATACTGACTGTTGGAAGTTGTCAACGGTGATTATAACCACCATGCCTCTATTCAAGACACAAACGCTCTCGTGCCTTGCTCCGACATGTGCGGCACCGTCATCCAGAGCTCATCGCCAAAGCTCAAAGTCGGCGCTCGCGTCATGTCCATCTTTAACCAGACCCATCTCACAGGCCAAGTCACCGAGAAAGACATGGCCTCCGGTCTCGGTCTCCCTCTCCCCGGCGTACTAACAGAATATCGCTGCTTCTCAGCCGATGCTCTCGTTCCTGTACCCGATTATCTCTCCGACGAAGAAGCAGCGTGTCTCCCTATCGCAGCTGTGACAGCTTGGATGTGCATCAACGGCATGCGACCGCTCGGCCAACCTGCTGATGGTAGCAAGAAGATGGAAACTGTTCTTCTTCAGGGCACAGGTGGTGTAGCAATCGCGGGGCTGCAGATCGCCAAAGCAGCTGGGTTAAACGTCATCATCACTTCTTCATCCGACGATAAGCTCGAGCGCGCGAAGAAGGATCTCGGCGCCGACACGGGCATCAACTACCGCACGCACTGGGAGTGGCAAGAGCCCGTGATGAAAGCAACGCAGAACCATGGCGCGGACATCATCTTCGAAACAGGCGGTGCTCGAACACTCCGAAAGTCATTCGACTCCGTAGCCTTTGGCGGCCTGATCAACTGCGTGGGCTATCTCGCCGGCAAGGAAGAGGAGCAGGACACTAGGGGCCAAGTGGGCGTGAATGTGCTCGCTCTGAGGAGGAATGTGACGCTCAAGGGGATTCTGAACGGGCCCAAGGATCGGTTTGAGGAGATGGTGGCGTTTTATGAGAGGCATTCTATTCACCCTGTTGTGAGCAAGGTGTTTGGGTTTGAGGAGGCGAATAAGGCGTTGGAGTTTTTGAGCAGTGGGCAGCATTTTGGAAAGGTTGTGGTGAGGGTTTCGAAGAAGGAATAGAGTAGAGGACCGCATGAATTATGATAGATAGATGCTTGATATGAGTGAGTGTCATTTGTGCTATGTTACGTTGATATCGTGTTCATTCATTGTTGGCCTACCGCTAAGATAACCTGGGAGTACAGTTTAACACGACAACACATACATAATTAACAGTTATGGTTAGAGAGCTGTGTCAGGGTCTTATTATAATTACCATTGCGTTGTCTGGTGTCTAGAAACCCCATGAAACCAGAAGTGAGAACTCCTTGTAATGTACAAAACCAGCACCTGACCCTCCTTATTCGTGCATGTACTTTCTATATCATGATTACAAAGTCTTTGGAACAACACGCACATCAGAATCGACCAGGTCCAGCCTGTTGATAAACGGCGCAAAGATATAATCCTGAATCGGCTTAAGAACAAGAACAACACGGTTAATGCGCCATCCCAACAACGGAACCAGAGCGCCGATGAATGCATCGGTGAGGAAGTGATTTGCAGTAGCGACAATAGTAATGAGCATGGCAGTCGGCCAAAGAGGAGCGAGGATACGCATGAATCGATGCGGCGAGAATCGACACATGCAAACTGCAAAGAAAAGTGATGTTCCAAAGTGTAAACTAGGCATCGCAGCGATCGTCAACTGAAACCGATTGTTGTTCCAGACATTAGCACCCCCAGCTTTACTATGCAGAACATCAACGAAGCCATATTGCTGCGGTAGTAACCGCGGAGGCGAGCATCGCCAGAGCGTTACGATGACGAAAGCAATGGCGTTATCGACGGCGATTGTACGACGGATTCGTTGAAAGGTCGGGGGTGGGAGATACGTGTAGATGTAGATGAGGAAGAGGATGCCGATGCTGATGTGGGAGTAGTATATCTTTGCGAGGATGGGCATGAGCCACGGCTGCTGGTTCACGATGTATGATTGGAAGTATTGCTCGATATCGAGGCCGAAGAAGGATTCTAGAGTGAGGATTTGAATGGCGTGGTCTCGGGCGCGGGTGAAGATTGGCTCGTTGCCTGCGATTGCTCTGGCTGATAGTGCTCGAAGGCCTTGGTAGATCCTACAATCATCAGTCAGTACACGTATAAGACAGCGTGTTGAGAGAAGTGTTACGTACCAGTATGTCAAGTTCCAATACCAAATCTCTACCAAGAACGGAAACGCATTGAAGAAGCGAGATAACAGGACGAAGAACAAGTTTGGAGCCTTGCGAACCGGGCGCTCGATGTGTGGGAGGAGAGTGGGCTTCAGAGGAGGCGAGTCGACGTATCGTTGGTCTTCAACATCGTCTAGTGATTCGTTGTACGTGACGTGAGTGTCTCGTCGTCTGTTGATAAGACATCCCACAGTGAAAGCAAAGACGATGACTTGAAGGTGTGAGTGAGATGTAGCTTAGGGCGTCATGTTGACTTACACACTGGTTCGACCACGTTCTTTGAAGCTACAACCATGATTGAAACGAACAAAAGCAACAAAATAAATAAAATAAGATAGTAAACCCAATTATATATGATAAGGATGAATGAATGAAAATACTGTGTCTATAAAAGAGGGTGATGTAAAACGGCCCGTCAAGATCTGTCCAGAAAAGGGAAAGGAAGAAGGGGACGAAGGATTTAAGGACAAGTGACAGAAACAAGTTAGAGTAAAGTTCTAGATATAAGTAAGTAGATATAAGTAAGTAGATATAAGTAAGTAGATAATAAAAGAAACAAATCTGCAAGCCAAGCATAGACAAGGCAAGGTAAGTTACACGGACAAGGAAACTTAATGGGGGTGGTACCAAACAGGGAATAGAGCACAAGACACAGACAGCCAAATTTTGCATGTCACTCACTCACTCACTGCCATCGGAGAATAGGAACAGGAATACATGCCGATGCTACATACATAATACTCTAATCACACCCGGCGCTTGACCATTCGAGGGGCAGGGCATGCTACCTATTCTATGGCCGTCTCAAGACTTCACATGCAGGAGACGACATATCCCTGCTCTCACAGTAAAATAACCCCTGTTCCTCCAAATCTGAACATCTATCCTCCAAGTCCAAGACTCCAGAGCCTCCGCGGATGCCGTCGGACTTTATAACAGCCAATTCGACCAAAATCTCAATATCTATATCCACATATCAATCGATTCTACAAGCAGCACAATAATCTCACAGACAAAAACGGGTTGCAGTGGCTAAGACACAGGTAAGCTCACCTCAGCCATCCCATGCGGGTACGGTACAGTGCAATAAGCTTAACCAACACAACTGTAACTATATCTTTATTCCCAGTATATTACCCTCTGAAGCTTAATGTATCCAAACACCAATCTTGGCCGTCGAGTGACTACAGCGGCGCGTTTCCCCCCAGCGTGACGTGTTGCCAAGTGTGAATATGCACGCGATCATCTTTTCAACACGTACAAGGGTTACACTGAACCCAACATGGCGATGAATAATTGGGCAGTGAAATTACAATCATTATGGAGAAGACGTTGTGGGGAAAAAAGCTTGTTTTCTCTATATCCCATCATGATTTCCGTTTGAGATAGAAACTCCGGCGGTTCGGTCTGCATTACCACCCCGAGATTCTCTACGCTTCCCGTGTCCGAAATCCGGAATGGGCGGAGGTTTCTGGGCCGGAGCTTCACTTCCTCTGATCGGAGTTGAAGAAAATGGAGTTTGGTGATTTGGAAACCTCGGTATATGGAGACTGGGAGCTTGGTATGATCCGATATGGCACGACTATCATCTCATCACCAACATGCTATTCTCCAAGACATAGACAGTGAGGCTCACCACTATCGAACGGAGTCGATATTAATTCCAGATCCTGTGTAACTTGATATCATTTCGGCCCTGGTACCGACTCAAAATGGCAGTGGGATCAGATGCATTGTAGCATCACATCGAACCACAGATCCCGCGCCGAGTCTACTAAGTTACTACCCCTTTTTCTAGGGCTGATCTGATACACGTTTACAAAAGCTTGTCTGACCTTAAAGGCTTAATTAACGGCGCCAAGTTGGTCTGCCGAGAGGCGAGAGGCGAGAATATGCAGCTTGTCATCACTATTAATATCCGTACGTTCCGGTGTCTCCGTCCATGTACGTCTCGCTAGTCGTTCTTCGTTCTTTCGCTCTCGTTCTCGTTCCTCGATTGATGTCCATGTAGTGATCATAGTTGTCCATATAACTGCGTCACAGATATTATATTGACAAGTGTCTTGTTCATATTCAACCGTTTCGATACATCATGAGATCTAGTGACCACAGTCAAGTCAAATCTCACTGAATTAGACATAACTCATGACAGTATCCGTATCAACTCAAACATTAAATTATCAAAACTAGACCAAAGAGGAAGAAGAACAAGACATCGTCTTCTCTCTCCGCTCCCCCGTTTCGTCCATTCCTCCGCCATCGCTCCATCCTGTCCCTGTCCCTCCCCCCCCTTTCTCCGGGGTATCATAGCATTTCCATCCCAAATAAGAAGTGAAATGATTTGAAATGAACTAAAGTAAAAAGAGAAGAAGAGAAATAAACGAGTCAAAGCACCAAATGTATCCGATTACCTCCAATGCACGTTAAAAGGTTTCGCACGCCCGCAACATGATCCCAATTCCAGGCTGGCAAGAAAAACATTACCATGACCCGAGGCCGTAAACATCTGTAACTTCCTGATAATGCACATGTATGTTCTGTCTTTTTTGTCGTATTCACAAATCGTGAATGCTTCCGAAATGCTCCCTTCCCAGCGTCATGTACACCGTTGCTGTTGCAATTTCTAGCCCACGTCAAAGTCTGCGCTTCCGCAGACCACTTCGTTAGACAAATCGAAAGGTTGATTTGAGTGCCGAGGAGTTATCGGCTACCACATTCCTCCACAATTCTATGCTGTACACAAACAGCCCTCGATTACTCGTAGCGTCGAGGGGCACCGAACGTGTCAAGCACGTGCTCGGATGTTCGAATAATCCATTCAAGCTTGGGTCTCTCGAGGTTGGTCAGGAAAGGATCCGTGGGGAAGCCATCCTGGATGCCACCGATGAGAGGTTGGATACGTCCAATAAGGAGCTGCATGGTCTGAGTCGTACTCTTTATCACATCGCGAGCACCCTGTTGTTCCCATTCCTATGACACATTAGTTGAGGCTCATTATCAAGTATACAGTGCAGACTTACAAAAGCAGGAAGGTTCTCGGCAAAGGCCCGGAGAGCCATTTCAATCCATTCGACTTCCTCCTTGAGACGAGCGTTGGGTTTCAGGTCCTTGGAGATCGTGGCAATAACAACAAGCAACATCAAGGGCGGAAGATTCTCGAACTTGGCAGGGGGGAAGCGACTCAGGCAACGGCGGAAGATCTCTTCCTCGCGCCCACTCTGGATCCACTGGATCATGGCGTCCTGGTATCGATTCTCTTGGATGGCCTGCTCAACAATTCTGATGCGCTGCATCAAGTCGTGATCAGCCTCGGGCTCTGTCTGGTTACGCTGGCTGGCGTAGGCACCAGCAAGGGCGCTGACGCTTGAGGCCGGAGCGACGTAGTCAGATGCCTGCTGCGACGCTTGAGGACTATTCACTTGCTGAGAACCACGAAGGTACTGGGGGCTGCCCATATACTGCTGGGCCTGGCTGGCGGCCTGGCTAGGAGCTTGACTGGGGTGGTAGCTACCAGCGTGGCTGGCCTGGGGGTGATGCTGGTTGGAGCTGGCATAGCCGTGATGGGGCATGTTCTGACCGTGCCCAACGTTCTGGGGGATACCGGAAAGTTCATGGACAGGCTGCTGTTTGAACTTGAGGAAGTCGGCCTGGAGCGCCGCCTGGGAGGCAGACATGGTTGTAACCATTTCCGACAGACGAGTGACATGAGACAGAAGCTGGTCAATCTTTGCGGTATCGGAAGCATGCTGAGCCTTCATGTATTCAAACTGATCATGGTATTGCTGGTGAAGCTCGCCTGCGACACGCTGCGACGCCTGAGTTGCAATGTTAGTGAACGTCGGGGTGAGTCGCTGAGTCAGTGTCGCAAGAACTTCCTGCTGCACGCTCGTAGCAACCGAGTTTCCAACACGGTCGGAGATGGTCTTGATGAAATCGCCAGAGCGCAGGGATCGGTTCAGAGCATGAGGAAGAGAGGTTTGGATCTCTTTCTGCACGGTAGAAGTAAGATGAGGCTGCAGCTTGTTGTCGAGAAGATCGGTGACTGCGGCGCCAGCCTTGTCGCCAATGGCAGGAATGACGAGCTCAGTGAACTGGTGGTGAATCAGAGCCTCCAGGACCTTCTGAGTGTTTTCGTTCAGCACCTCCGAAACCATATCAAGGAGTTTAAGCTGGTGCTGATTGAAGTTCTCGTCACGGACGCGGATGTCGTCGTCAATCTTGCCGTGAAGGTTCTTGAACGATGACTTGAGGGTCTCGCCGACACTCACGGTGAGACGAGACTCAAGTCCAGAAATGGCGGCATCCAAAGCCTCACTAGAGACAGCAGGTGTAGAGGTGTTGTTCGCGGTCTTGGCATCCTTATTGCCAGCGCGAGGTGCAGCACCGTTAGTAGCTGTATCACCTTGGTTGGCAGCGTTCTTCTTCTTTCGCGACTTTCGCTCAGGCTTCTCCGACTGAGACTCCTTGGCGGATTGGACAGGCGTTTCAGCCTCCTTCGGCTCACTCTTGGCCTTGGCTGGTGTAGTCGATTCGAGTCCACGCTGGCTAGACTCGGCTTGGGCTCCTGGGGTGGGCTGGACGTTCTCCTTGTTCGTACCGCGGTTAACGACACGGACAACGGCGTCTCCATTGCTGGCTGGGGTAGGCGCCTCAGCGGGCTGAGGAGCCTTGAGCTTCGAAACAGTGACGACGCCCTGGGCAACGGCATCCACACCGTCGAGGACCTTGTTGTCCTTGGACCATCCGAGCTCGGTTTGCTTGACAAGGAGGCAAGCAACACCCTTAGAGTGCATGGCGTACAGCTCAAAGAGAGTGGGCTCATCGGCATCTTGAACCATGGCAGGAGTGCCGAGAATGTCAAGACTTCGCAGAATTCCCCGGTTAGCGAACGAGTACTCACGAACACCACTAATGACAGCGGTACTATCCGGCTGGGGGATGGAAGAGTCCTGAGCAATCAGTCGCTGGATATACTCGGCCTGAGATACACTCTTGAGGTTGTACTTGGGTGCGGACAGGTGCGCAAAGTAGATCGAGTTGCGCGTCGGGTGGCCAATGACAATCATGCCAGTGGCTGAGTGGTACATGACACTACAGACAGCATCTGACTCCTTGCTGTGGGGGAGGTTGAACTCCTGCACGGGCTTGCCGAGAGCAAGATCCCAAAGTTGCAGAGTGTGGTTCTGCTTCATTCCAACAATCATGTATCGCAGGGCACATCGCTTCTGGTAGGGTCGCTGCTTGTCGAGAAGAAGAACCGAAGTGGGCCAAGCCTTCTCACCTTCAGGCGTGGTGGCAAGTGTCATCAGGGGCTCCTTGACCTCGAGGTTGGTCTCAGCGGGCATCGGAGCACGCGGGTCGGAGCCCTCCTTGACAGCTGTTAGGTCTCGAACATCCCAGAACTTGACCCGACCAGACTTGTCAAGAGAGACGATGACCGAGTCGTCCTGACTAAAGGTGAAGTCCTTGCCGGCCTTGCCAGTGTTAATCTTCAGAGAGCACTGTTTGGCAAGGGTTTCGGTGTCGACAACGCGGTCGTGGCCAGGCTTAAACAGCTTGTTCTGAAGGATATACGAAGGCCAGATGAGATTGATGGACTTGCCGCGACCGACGGCAAAGTACTCGGGGTGAATTGTCGAGGTGCGGGCACGGGTCTTGAGAACACCACCAGGGGCATCACCCTCCTGGGAGCTCATGGGAGGCAGAGCAAAGCCATACTGCTCCATATGAGCATCTTCAATGTGATCCTTGTCGCCATCACGAATCTGAACCCAGTAGACGGTACCGCTAATGCCAGTACCGATGATGGCCTCGCGGTGAGCGCCGTCGTGGTCAGTCGGTGTGACAGACATGGCGACGTTGAAGATGCGGTCCTTGGTGTCGGTGAAAATCTTAGCATCCTTGCCATCCTCCTGTCGAATAACACGCAGACCACCCTGCTTGGACATGCCGTAGGCCATGTAGTTCTCAGTGGCAGTGTAAAGGTTTCGATCAATCTGATCAAACTCCTTCTTGAGTCGAGCAATATCCATGATAGTCTCATCGCGGAACAAGGGTCGTGGCTCGGTGCCCTCTTCCTGAAGAGTAATAGAGATCCACGGCTTCATGGGGAAGTTAAACACCTTGACAGGCGGGGTCTCCTTCTCTTCAATAACGACGATCTCGTCCTGGTCAGCGCTCTCCCAACTGTCAGCAACACCCTGAGCAGCCTCGTCAACAATCTCGCGAACAGTCTCGGCGACATCGTGTGGGAGGGCGTCCTCGAGAAGTCCCTCATTCTCGCTGCGGTCAAGCTCAGCTTGGATAGCCTGGGCGGCAATGTGAGCACTGTCCTCAAATTCCTTCTCAGACTTGGCGTTGAGCATATCGTCAAGGTCCTCGGCGATTTCAGCCTGGGCCCGTTCGTGCTCCGCGCGCTCAAGTGCCTCCCGGGCTTCATAATCAGCCTGCTCGGCAATGTCCTCGATAGCCTCTGCGACGGTCTCCTTGGCGGTCGAATTGTAGTTGTCGAATTCGGAGGTCGGAGGAGTACCCTGCTTCACCGAAGGGTGTGACTGCAGAGACGCGGTTCGGGTTGCCTTGCGACGGATCTGGTGAGGAGAGGTTGGGAGAGCAGCCCGTTCACTGCCAGCGCCGACCGAGTGGTCATGGCGGTGGGAGTGATGGGAGTGGTGAGAATGCTGGGAAGCAGCTGGAGAGTCCTTCTTAAGAATCTGAAAAGGAAGAGCTGGTGGCGACTGCGCAATGTGGCTCTGGCTTTGACTATGAGGAGACGACTGAGCAAGGTTTCCCAAGAGCTGCTGGAAAAGAGCCGAGGTGTCAGTCGGATCCTGCGAAACATGGTGGAAGGAGTCGGATGCGTGCGATCCTGCGTAGGAATCGACCTGGCGGTGCTGCTGATTCGAGTACTGGCTGCCATGCTGCTGGGGGTACTGCTGCTGATAACTGCCAGAGTAGCGAGCAGGTTCGGCGGGAGCCAGGTCGGGAGACTGAGGCGTGAGGTTGTTGGAACGCGTGGTCTCAGTCAGAGCCGACTGCTGCTGGTCGCCCTGGCTAGGCTTGGGGCGGTTCAATAAGTTGAGCAGATACGAGCGCGTATCGGCCGGGGGAGAACCGTTGCCAAAGGGTTGCTGAGGGTGCGGCTGCTGGGGCTGCTTGGGCTCTTCCGGCTCGTGGGCGCCGCGCATAAGGGCGGCCAAGAGACCAGTCGGGTCAGCAGAAGAAGGCGCAGGCTGGTGAATCTGAGCAGGGAGAGGACTCTGGATGATACCTCGACCTTGCTGAGCATGCTGCTGGAATTGGTTAAATTGATGGAGCTGATGGTCCGACAACTGCTGGTGCATCTGCTGGGGAGAACCAGGTTCCTGCGGCTGCTCTTGGGCCTGCTGGGCCTGCTGCTGGATGTGAGCCTGGGCCCGATTGTGAGCAGCTTGGCTCTGCAACTGCGAGCCACCTGAACCACTGAACTTGAGCAAGTTCAGCAGATTAGCGGTGCGATCCGAGTTATTGGAAGGCATGCTCATGTTGTTGACAGGCGGCGTAGGGGCCGGCGGCATGTCGAGATTGTCCATGGCGACAAGCCTGGGTCAGCGGGTGCGGTTGCGGACTCGAGAAGAGCTACCGCGATATTATGGTTGGGCTGTTTTTTTTTCTGAATGTGGATGATTCAGAGACGACAAGAAAAGGCGAACCCAAATGGAAGCGGAGACGGGGACGAAAGCAAAAGCAAACGGGCCGAACAGATTCCGAGAGGACGCCAAGAGGAAGAACGAAAGGGGACGACGAGGGAGAGAAAAAGAAAGAAAAGAGATCAAGATGATAGAATGGAAATAAGTAGATGCGATTCTATCTTTGATCTTTTTCAATGATGAGATGAAGTTGAGGATGAAGATAAAAAAAGGTGGTTGACGTGGGGGGGAGAAAAAAACAAAAGTCGCGAAACCGATGATGATGACGGTGAAGTAAGTAAGGCAAAGTAGAGCAGAGCAGAGCAGCAAATCAGTGGCTGGTAGCGGTGGCAGCAGCAGTAGCGGTAACGGCAGTGCCGCAGTGGTACGGTCCCTCACTTTAAGCTGATGAGCTAAAAAGTCAGTGAGAGGTGAGGTTTGTGTGTGCAAGCAGCCAAGGTGATCCCAAGCAATTATCTGTGCACCTCTGCTAGTGTTTGGGGCGGCCTCAGGAAACAGCTTTGCGCAATATCTTTTTGATTGATTGACGATGCAAATTGATAACCAGCTGATTAACTTCGCTGCTGGAGCCCAAAGCTGCTTGTTGTCTGTTGCCAGTGCAGAAGCCCACGTTGCCCAATGCTACTAGCAGTGCAATCCAATGTACCTAATGTAAGGCAAGCCGAGCGACGGCACGGTACCGAATGTTGAGGTGACGGGAGGGAGGGATGGATGTTTCCACCTCACTCACTATTCCCCGATTGCAAGGTAACGCACAGAGCTAGAGTACCTGGAGGGAGTGAAGGAGTGACGTGGTTGACTGGGGCTGGTTGGTTTGTCCTCTCTGTGTTGTATTTGCTGGTACCTCAAACTGCGAGGATGATATCGGATGATGTCGTTGAATATCATCTACCAACGTTACATGGGGAAAAAAGCAAAGTTTACAAACTCTGTTTTTTTTATCGAGTATTGGACAACCGTCTATCAATAGCATCGAATCTCAAAAGTGGCTGATGCAATGTAGAGCTCTCTCACTCAGCTGTGATACATACAGACATGGATATGAGTGAACCAGTTCGGCAAGGTAGAGTAGCGCCCAGACTGCCAGCTGTCAAAGTCACCGCCTCTTCAAGTTCTATTGGCCAAGGCAATGAATCCAGATCTCAGATACATATACATTATTGGTGACTCATAAACCAAAGCAGAGCAGCCCGAGATTCGGTTCGAGCCTGAAAGAACTTGAGATCCTGGCTTTTGCATATGCAGCAGCTGCTGTCTTGAGTCCCAACATTGTTGAAGAATTTCTGAGACCAGCCTTTCGTTTCTTTTCTTTTCGTTTCGTTTCTTTTCTTTTCTTTTTCGAGACGACATCCTTGAGATCTTGGATGCCTCGACTATTCAATTACATAATCATGAACTGGCAGTTCCAGAAGAGTAAATGATCCCCCAGTTTGATTGATGATGGTCATCCAGGGACAAATTGTGGTTATTCCCACTAGGCGCTTAGGTTTTGTCTATGGAAACTTAATCAAGACTTCCAACGAGTTGCATATCTGAATCGCGACGACCGCAATAGACGCAGATCTAACCATGCTATAAGCCTTTCATTATTTTTAATCTGATGAGATTCAAAAGTCAAACAAGAACCATAACGCAGTGTAAATGCTATCTTCAGTTTTGAGTGCTCTTACACGCCCTCGGAGGCGATGTGAATAACCGCCCAGGCACAAACAAATCAATCTAGGACGGGAAGGAAGAAAACAAATACAACTCCATCGTCTACACTTTCACTTTCAGACCCAAAAACAACATAAAAGAGCAAACACAAAGTACAACATCAAATATCTTTCTCAGTCTTCACTCTAGTCCAGCCAATCCCATGATATCAATACCTAACCCAGAGCCTCAACTCAACAAGACACTAAACCCAATACAGCATCACCCCCATTCATCACCCTCCAAAACGACGTAACACCTTCAAACCGCCACCAAATCCTCCTCTCGAGTCTCGAGTCTCCAATCCCAGCCTTTCAACGAACAAACCCTCATGCGCCCGCGCGCAATACACCACGATTAAATCATCCTCCGTCTCCTAGGCAATCGACGCCACATGATACCTCTATCCATCGCATAATTATCGCCCAGCATGTTTTGTCTTCGCAGGTAGTGGTGCCCCCCCCCCTTCACAACCACTCTTCTCTTTAAGATCACAAGAAACTAATTATGTTGAATGAATGCAGTTGGCTTCCTCTCCTATTCATCCCGACCAACGCCTCGCCTGCTTTCATATTTCTCTTCTTTATCTGCACGTACTTCCTCAATCGGCCATGCGTGTACTGCTCCATCCTTCTCCTTATCCTCTTTCTGACCTCGTGCAACTGGTCCGACCGATGTTTCTTCGACCTTGGCAGTAACTGGTTCCTCCCGCGTCCGATAACACCGTCTGCTGAGGATGTTGCGTTTACTTCGCCGTCAGGGGACCTCTCGTTCAACTCGACTGTCCTCGATATGGCCAACACTACGGTCGCGGCGATCATAAAATCTGCTAATGATGATCTAGCTGCCAGGAGGGCCGAGTGGTCGGGGTTGGGGATCGAGTGGCTCAGAAATTTACTGGGGAAGAGGGAGTGGAGGATTGATTGTATGGACATCTATATCAGGCTTTGAATAGCCTTGCGAGACCTGACCAAGGGTCGATTATACGTGGCCTAATGAGATGTATATTCCAGGCCATGCCAACCAAGTATTCCAACTTCTTGATAGACCCTATACAAGCATCACATAAGTCATCGCTAAATCACATTGAGTTCACAAACAAACCACAGTGGACAATAAGCCTTACAAGCATAACGTGTCTATTCTCATCATATTGACTAAGATAGTTCCCATACCAGGTCACTAATTATGTACCCTTCATGCATCATTCAAACTATCATCGCACCAAAAACCACATGTGTATCCCTCATTTTCTTTCATAAAAAAACGAATGCGTCCTAGGTATATCCTTCGTAGCAACTTACATCAAGGCATATAAAGCATGGCTTCGCTTGCAAATCCCTAAAGCTCATCAGCCTCCTCCGAGAGCTCCGTAGCCTGTTCGGGAGCTTCCTCGTCAGAGCCCAAAGCCTCCGGGGCAGCGGACTCGGAAGTGGCCTCGGCCTCAATGCTGGGGTTCGCATGATCAGCCTCTTGCTCGACTCCATCATGGGCCTCTTCGTCAGGCGACACAGTCTCCTGAGCAGGGTCCTCCTCTTCCTTCACAAGCTCGGCCTCTTCAGATGAAAGGACGGTCTCCTCTGTGGGAAGCGTCTCCTCCACAAGAGCCTCACCATCGACGGGGGCGTCCGCGGCGACAATTGTCTCATCTGCCCCAGGGGCAGCACTCTCCTCAGCCTTCTCTTCCTCAACAGCCTCAGCAGCCTTCGTCTCTTGAGAGGGAACGTCAGTTGCATACTCAGTAATCTTGACTGTAGCAGTCTCAACAGCAGTCACTGTCTCAACGATACGAACAATGCGCTCCTCACAGGTAGGTTGCTTCTCGGTCTCAGGTGACTCAGCGGCTGGTCCAGTGCCCAGTTCTCGGGGCGCCTCAACTCCATGATACCCCTGAGAAGGAGCTGAGCAAGAAGCACACGGGTCGATGGACCCAGTCGAAGAGCCAGCGTGGCTAGGATCAGAGTTACCAATAGCAATCTGGTTGTTGTTTACCTGCTCATACTGGGCGGCATTGTTCTGAGAAGGGGTATCCTCGACAATAATGCTTTCCTCAGGATGATAAGCCTCAACATTGCGCTCCTCCACAGGATCCGCAGAAGCAGCAATCTGAGGAGCTGCTTCGGTTGCCTGGATACTGATGGCCTGTGTCACTGTCACTGTAGGCACCTCCCGGTTCATAACAACCGTCTGAAAATTTCGAGGATCCTGTTGAGGTGCGGTGTTTCCACGGATAGCCAAGAGAAGAATGAGAACACTCAGCAAGCCAATCAAGATGTTCTTCTTGTCTTGCAAGGCTACACGAGCTGACTCGGCCAGTAGCTCTGGCAGAGTAGCGCTCTTCATTGCCTGGCGGCGTTCCTCGGCGGTGGGCACTCGAGGGGCGGCATGCGTATAATCGGGGGCATGGTTGCCTGCAGAAGAGCGACTGCGCTCAGCGTAATGTTGTTCATGATGCTGTGGCTGTTGTTCATGGAAGGATCGCTGGGATTCCTGCTGATGTTCCTTGGGAGCAGGACTATCACTATAGATCTCCCTATACCTCTCCTCCTCTCTCCTCAGACGCTCTGCCTCATCGTCCTTGGAGTCGGTGGGGTCTTCGGGGGCGATAGATGACTCCTCAGCCTCCAGGTTGGTATCTTCAAGGTGAGAAGGCTCGGGTGTAGGTTCGATGTTTCGTGCTTCCTCTGCCAGACTCCTCTCACGCTCTTCCTGAAGATGATCGTCGATATCCTTCTCGAGCTCTTCAAATGATCGGCTCTTTTCGTCATCCTGGTCTTCAGCAAAAGATTCCTCGACATCATCGGCGGGCTCCTTGGCGGACTCCTTAGTAACATCAGCGGAGTGCTCCTCGGCAGGCTGTATGTCGTTCGCAATATGACTTTGGTCATGATCCTTGGTAACATCTTGAATAGATGCTTCACGAGCCTCTGAGATATCGTGGAGAGATTCTTCATGATGAGAAGGCTCGTGGTGAGAGAGTTCGTGGCGAGAGGGCTCGTGAAGTGACTCGTCGTAGGCCGATTTATCACGAACGGATTCTGCATGCAGCGATTTTTCGTAGCGAGAGTCCTCATGATGGGATGTATCATGACGAGAAGTATCATGGCTCTCCATACGTGACTTTCCTTCACTCATATGGCTCATATCCTCAACGTGGTTACGAGACTCTCCCCGTCTTCTAGACAGACGGCCTCGTTCCCTCTCCTCAAATTCCCGATGCTCCTCATCCAGTCTGATATACCTTTCCTCCTCTTCAGCTTCCCTCATCGCCAACTCTCTCTCCTGGTCAGCTTCCAGAGACACGAGTTCATGCTGCGATACAGCGTCGACAAGTGGCTCTATCTCAACATCAACTCGTTCCATCTCCTTCCAGCAAGCTTCCCAGGCACCACCACGGATCAGACCGTTGCTGGCGTACACCTTGACGCGGAAGACCTTTGCACGGCCGAGCGACTCATAATTAATGTCCGACTTGCATGTCTTGCACCAGTGTGTAGGCGGTGCCTGAGAGCGACGACTTGACCGGCGCTCCTCTTCCTCTGGCTGTTGATATTCATCCTCCTCACTCTCTTCCTCCTCTGAGTCCTCTATTGTCATCTCGTTGGAGGGACCAAGATAGTGGCCACACTCTAGGATACGAGCACGACGCCTCATGGGTAGGTCAAGAGCCTCTAGCAGCCTCTCCTCGAGAACCTCGTAGTCGCTCTGGGGGTGAGGTAGGAGGATACCACGCTCGACAGTGGTGTCTGCCATGCGATCTTGCAATAGTCGCCAAGCATCTCGTATAGCCTTGCACTCTTTGCTCAGATCATCGGCATCTGCATTCTCAAGCACGTCACCCCACGGCCACCGAAGCGGAAGCAATGTAACGTGAAGAAGGACAAGGGGCGGTGTAGATCGCTTAAAACGAGGTGGCGTCTTCTTAGGAGAGTACTGCTCTGAAAAGCGAGGAGAGCCAAGTCGAGATGCAGAGAGAGGTGCTCTGCGGCTTGACCGAGGTGAGCCAATTGTTGAGCCTGGGGGCGATGACATCTGCATGGCCTTGACAGAAGAAGGTGATCGGAAGACAGGACGAGGGTTACCTCGGATAGTAGGGATAAAGTCTTCCTCTTCCCTGTCATACTCTGAGAAACCGGAAATGCCAGATACACCTGAGACACGAGGCGACCTGGTCATCCGCGACATAGCATCCTGAGCCTTTCTGTTATCAGTCTCCGAGACAGATCCCATTGAGCTGCGAGGACTTCGATCACTGAAAACGTCATCTTCGTGTTCGTGGTGGGAGCTGTTCTCAGCGGCCCCATCTACACCGCCTCTCATACCAGCGGTCGACATTTTTGGGCCTGTGCGAGTACTAACCGACTCTGAATGAGAGATGTAACCAGTATCGTCTGTTCCAGAGTAGCTATTCAACGACTCGCGCTTCTCGTGGTTATCGATCTGTGAAGCAATGTCACGAGAAACTCCGTTGATAGCTTCAGAGCGACCAGAGTGTCGGCGGCTTGAGTATTCGGATCCTGAAGAGCCAGAGGACTCACGCCGAGAGCCTGAGCGGTCTGACTCGGTCTCTGAGAAGTGCCTCTCTTCGTTGCCCTCAGTAGAGCCTTCAACCTCAGCTTCAGCAGATTTGGCCTTGTCCTCTTCGATAGGTTCGTCCTCTTTGGGTTCCTGATCGGTGGAGCCTTCAGCAGGAATGTTGTCTGTGGGGATATCTGCGGAAGGGGTGTCCTCGGTTGGAGTATCCGCAGGCGTGTCCTCAGTGGTAGTGGCGTCTTCGACAGGGGTAGGATCCTCGTCGTTATCTTTTGTATCGCCTACCGAGGGCTCTGTAGCTGTTGTGTCGGCTTCAGCTTCAGATGTAGCTGGTACAGCTTCGACTTCTTCTGACTCTGTTGCTGGCTCCTCAATTGGCTCTTCTGGCTTATCTTCAGTGTCGACTTGAGCTTTGGCTTCCTCTTTTGGTTCGGCTTCAGGCTCTGATTCGGCTTCTGAGTCGGCCTCTGAGTCTGATGCCTCTTGATCAGATTGTGCCTCCTCCTTGGTCTCTTGTGGTGTTGTAGTAGATTGATCTTCTTCTTTAGCTTCGACCGTAGGCTCGGTCTTTGCTTCAGTTGGCAAGTCGGTGTGATTTGTCGTGTCAATATCGTTATCAAGCTCTTTGGCAGAGTCGTTTTTTGAATCGTGGTCTGGTTCCACTTCCACCTTTGGCTCCTCGGGGGCCCTTGTATCGTTATCGTCCATAGGATCGCTCAAGCAAGATGGATCAACGTGAATCTCGAAATCGAGGTCCTCAGCCCTGTTACGTCGGGGCATCTGAGGGTGAGAGTGGTCAACGGTTTGTGCCTTTTCGTTTGTGTGCCTCGAGTATTTCGCAGTGACACACACACGAACGATAAAAAAGAAAAGGGGGCGTTGAAGCGAGGAAGAGGAAGAAGAGAGAGAGAGGTCAAGGGGTCTTCCTGGAAACGTGCAGATATTAGTCTGGGAGGTGCTGTACTGTATCCGTATCCCCCAGACGCTGGCCGGGCTTGTGTGGCAGCGGATGGTTGGTCGAGGACGTTGGGACTGGCCCCGGTCATTGTTTACATTTGTTGCTGGGTCGACAGCGTCTGTGGACGTTGATCCCTGAGCGTGATGTCGAGACAACGGTCAGATTCGCAAACGGAAAGTGGCTGATTTTCATGATTGAGACTGGAAATGATGATGGTATTTAATTTCTACAGTTTCCCTTTGTCTTTCATAATTGAATTGTAGTTCCATTTCGTTGGTATTTGATCCCTTGTGAGGAATCAATCCATAACTCTTAGCTCTCCCTGTTAGGTAGTTAGTGGGCAAACAGCGGTGATGTCATTCCATTGGACCACACTGGGATCCATTCTAATCGACTACTGAGATGCCCAGCAACGAACAAACAAACCCTTGCTGTTGGGGGTTTATCTGCAACATTTATCACGTCAGGCCACGATTGGATGATATACTTGCGTTTGACTTTACTACGTACTCTGCTGCCCCTTCCTCTCGTGACCCGAGCCTTTTTCAGCAAGTGACACGTCCAACATCAAGTTTAGGGTAACCTCCACTCCCAGGAACGGCCCGTCGGGTCTAGGTGTGTTTCACTTACATAGATTGCCGCATTCCTCGATCACCAGAATTTACACAGCGTGTCCTTGTGTTGCTCTAAATCTTTATAAACTTGAGTGATCGCTAAAGACTCGCTGTTCGGAAACTATACCGAAGAATGTGATACCAAGTTGACACAGCATTGGCCCGAAGCAACCAGTACCAACTATGTCTATAAATACAGACCAGCCAAGAGCTGCCTTGCTGATATCCCCTATCAACATCGCAAGTAATATTCGTTCGTCCATTATTGTCCCTCTACACTCGTATCCCCATAACGAGACCGAATCTCGTGGCAATCATCACCCCTGGGCAGACCCTGAGGATCACTTTTCCCCAAATGTGTTTGCCAAACTGGACCCCAACACGAATCCTCAGTCCCCAGGTCTCTCCACACACGCATCTGCATCCTCTTCGTTGTTGTACAAATCGAAAACTCCGTCAGGCAGCGCGGACACATTCCATCTACCTGACGCCCAGGGTTTTTGAATGCCTCACGGACGCACATGACGAACTCCTCGTTGAACCTACGGAGTGGAATCCACGGTCCTAGCGGGATATCCCATTCCGCATCCCAGTCCCGGCGCAGGGGGAAGTATCCCCAATCGTAGTCTGACATCGTCTGATGTGTGCAAGCTCCAAAGTTCCCGAATTTGTGGAGTATTATCGTCCCTCCTCTCTGGGGGTTTTTGAAGGTCCATTGGTTGAAAAGAAGATATCGACCAGAGACAAGCTTGGGATGAGACTCAAGGCGGCCTACTGCTCCAGGCTTTCCCAAGGGGTGTAATCCGAAGTGTGTTGAGAAATAAGTGTGGTATGGCTTCAGGAGAGCATTGAGGAAAAACTTCTGCTTGGGAGTCTTCTTTTCCAATCGGTCGTATTTGAGGCTCATCTGAACATGCCTATGCTTTATCAATAAGGCTCCTTGCACAAACTGCCTGGCAGTGACTGAATCCCATCCTGGTTGACCTATAAATGGAGGACCTTTCGGTTGTGGGTAGAGGTCTTGCTCTCGAAATTCTCGGAAACGTAGGGTTTCTGCATCAAGCCATGCATCAGGAAAGTCTCGTATGACAAGAGCCTTGTACTCCCGCTTTTGCTCAAGTGTCAACAGAGAATATGAAACGCCTGTGTGCTCTAGTAATATTTTTATGCCGTGGCAGGTTGTTAGAAGACACAGCTGACTGCTTGCTGGGAGGAATGAGTGAATGACGAGCAAGATATCGACGGGTAGGTTAAGGAAATGGGACTCCGAGCTGCCGTTTGTTTTTGACAACTGAGATATCATATTCTGGCTTTGATCCATCATGAAGGATGAGGACGCTGTTTGCTGTTGGAGATGAAGGCGTTGTGTGTGCCTCTTCAGTGGGAGGGTGTGAGTAGAAGTGAAGATTACGGGAAGAAAATGGCAGCGCTGTTTATTCTTCTTTACTAGACACGTTTACGATATAAACTTGAAATTCAAAAAAAAAGTATGTAATAAAATTTGTTGGATCATAAGATTCAAGGCAACTGTTGCATGACCTTGAGACTTAACATTAAGGTTCTTGTGTTCTTTGGCGTAGTGTATGACGCTATGCATTATATTATACTAAAAATAAGCATCTTATTATATTATTCTCATTATATAAGACTCTATTGGCTATACCTTGCGTATTGGTTACAGAGATATTTCAACTTTTTAATAATAAAATTTGGTTTATGATTTAGTGAGGAGAGTTAATATTGA
This sequence comes from Fusarium mexicanum, assembly GCA_013396015.1. Classification (NCBI taxonomy): domain Eukaryota; kingdom Fungi; phylum Ascomycota; class Sordariomycetes; order Hypocreales; family Nectriaceae; genus Fusarium; species Fusarium mexicanum. The sequence goes on along the minus strand of JAAOAM010000016.1, from coordinate 65,815 downwards.
GTGTGTAATGAAGTTTAACACATCGACCACACGAGAGATGCCCCTTAGGGGTAAGAAAACTCAGATCTAAATATAGGGTATTAAAAATAAACTTAGTAAAAGATATCCTAGATTTAGTAAAATTACCTTAAACATATTCTAAGTTACCTAAGTCTTTTTATCATTTAGGATCAAGGTCCTGAGTTTTCTTTCTTCCCCTAGATGCTAGAGTTGTTGATATAATAAGATTCAGGCGCTCCAGGTCCAGTTATACTTCCTGTGAGTCTCCTTGAGAACTTGAATAGCCTTGTCATAGGCACGATGCTTGACATCCCGCTTAACCACAATATCAGGGACTAGAAAGTTCAGTACTTAGATTCGCAAGAAAGTTTGGTGACTCACCTTCCAAGTATCCATGGAACAGATCTTTCTCATGCAAGATTTCGACCCTCTGAACTTCTCTTTTACCGTCCTCGTTGTTAATTCTCTCCGCGAACTCAGTCTGTTCTGCAACGAGGATATCAATACCAGGAACGACAAGAAGAATCCTCTCCGGCAACGATTCCTTTTTGGAAAGGACAGGACTAAGTCTTGGATCCTCAAAGTATTTTTCTCTCGCAGGTGCTGCATATGCGTCGAAAAGGGGCAAAAATACTTTTGATGGGTCATTCTTGGGCATATTGTCTGGATACGGTTTCTCCCAGGGACTCAGACGGAAGTCCATAACAGCGTAGAAAGTTGTGATGGCCTTGATAGATGTAGGGGATGGTGCCTGGCAGCTTTTCTGCTGAGTGACCGCGAATGCCAAGTTTCCTCCGGCAGAAAAACCGCTCGTAGTCATTAAAGTTGGATCTGCACCCCAACGTTCTTCGGCGTTCTCTTGTAACCACTTGATCGTTGCGTCAGCATCGTCGACAGCTGCTGGGAAAACATGTTCCGGCGCAACACGATACTCAACATCAACAGCAACGGCTCCTGTCTGTTCCGATACCAGCTGATCGAAGTATGCGTGACCTTCTGGCAAGCCACCCATGAAAGCACCAGCGTGAAAGTTCACATGAAGTGGCCTGAGAGCTCTCCCTCTCCCAACACCAGCAGCCTTGAAGACCAGAGCTCTAACATAACGACCAGGCGCAATATGGAAGTATTCAACAGTGTAAGAGCGATATAATAGACAGGGTATAGTGGCGATGGAGTATGTTAGGAGAACAGCTGGTTGGAATACTAGCAACCGCCAGCGCAAGGTCCATGGTATATTGCGATAGAAGATCGCCACCAGACTGGGCCGAAACCAAGTATACAAATGGTGGACGATGCTGGAGGCCATTGTCGACTTGCGGTCTGTTGATCTACAGCGTGATAGAAGAAAGGTGAAGTTCAGGTTTGCGGCTGAAATGCCAGAACAAAAGAATCGAAGTTGTAAGCGGCCCAACATCGCACCGGTCTTTTATGAGGAAGAGCCAATCAACAACCACAAGCCAAGAACAAAACAGCGTCTCATCGATATGATATACGTTAAATTTCAGGAATAACTTGATGGATTGGGTCTATTCCTTTGGAGTACTGCTCACGCTTCTGAGCTCGCATGTGCTACTCTAGCCTTGTACACACATCAATGTCTGCATCAAACAAGAACGGTTTCAAAGTAAGCCACCCATTGAGGAATACATGCAATTTCCTGCATGTAATTTATATCCCAGCCGCCACTCAAGTAGATGTCAACGTACCGACATAACATCCCTATCCTTGCAGCTGCATTCTAGCGACCCAATGCTCCGGGTCTATAAATTAAGCATAAATGAAGTGCATCTTGGAATCTCGAAGGAAAAAGCAAAGTTTGAAGGCTCATCACAAGGTGCAAGATTAAGAGTGTTTGTGTTAAGGTAAGATATTTAATATCACCAAGCTTAGCAAAGTTAGCTGTTTCCATTGCACCAACCAAAGTAACAGACGCAAATAACCCAAGGTACTCCATATACTCGTGTATTCTTTAGATAGACCTGTTTGGTCGCCCGCAACCCAAAGATTTAGTACTCATTGAACAACGCCATGCTACGCTAGGTCAAATTTCCAATATCCAAACTCCTCCGCCTGATCAAACCGAACCCAGGTTGAACGTTCATATATAAAGGAAAGTAACACACTAATTGAAGTTATGGTTCCTCAGCCACAGGTCGTGGAGGTTCCATAGGTGCATTTGGTTGCCTATTGCCCGAGCCTCGAGTTCCCGGCCGATGACTGTCCGTTTGACCAACGAGGTGCTCGCTTGGCCCATAGAATCCATGCATCTCTTCGTTCACAATACTGAGATTACTCTGGCCCAGAGAATCACTTCGTATTCGTGGTCCACCCGACTGACGCTGAGTTACAGGAGGTCGGCTCGGGATACTGGAAATACTGCCTGATGATCTTCGCCTTTCATCTCTCGGGAACACCACAGATGACGGAGAACTCGGCAGTTCTGGTACGTATGGTGTTGCTTCTAGCTCTGCCGTAGGATGAGCACCTGCCATCACTCCAGGTGAACCATCGGATCCTTCCGAAGCATTACTATAGTTCCGGACATGGGTATACGTCCCGTGAGAATCTGTACTTGAACGGTTTCTCGTCGATCCAGTAAGCCTAGAGATATGGCTCATTCGATGTTGTTCGCCTGCAGCTACGGCACTGAAGTAATCGTCCCTGTTACCCACTGCGTCGAAACTAGCATGCCTGCTGGTGTTGCCGCTTCCTGGTACCGCGTGGTAACCGTTCCCTCCTGGCGTAGGCTCATTGGAACTGTGATCTGGGCTGGCGAGGCCGAATGGTGAAGTTGCCGCAGAATCAGGGCCGGGGTTTCGCGGTCGTGGAGGTATCAGTGACGGGTGTATCAATGGATCGATGCTTAGTTCATCAACAGCCGAGTCTGCTGTCTTGTACTCTCGGGTCTGTCGAGATTGGGCATTTGAGCCGTTGGATCTGTCTGATGTTTTTGGTGTGGCGACAGCGGCAACAACCTTGTTCAGGTGGCGGATGATGATAAATGCCGCCACTAATACGATAATCAAGAAAGCCACAGAGCCGGCGATAATTCCAGCCAATGCGCCAGTTGAAAGGCCTCCTTTGTCGTCGTTATCACCATCAGATGCGCTCGTTGGGCTGACTTTCGGGATCGACGATGGGAAGTATTTTAGAACTGCCTGGTCGTTATCTTCGCCAGCATTTACCGTCGGGAGAGCCGTAGGAGCTGTTGGTGTTTCGACGGTCACGGCTGTTGTCCTATAAGTCGTTCGCTCCCCTTGTATTGTCGTTGTATTAACCATAGTACTTGTGACAGTAACAGGATCGGAAGAGTAACACTGGTTCACACCACATGCCATTCCATTCGGACAGCAGCCGTAGCTCAGTGATGACGGACATAAGTACTGGCTAGCTGGACAATCGTATGTATATGCTGATCCAGAGGGCGGAACACAATTGTCGGCTGTCTCGCAAAGGTAGCCGTCAGGACAACAGCCTCCTACTATATGTGAGCCTTGTTCGCGAACGCTTTACATTCCCAGAATACGAACCTCCATAGACTGGAGCGCAAACATGCCAGCCTATTTTTGTCCCACACGTTGATGGTCCCTTCGTTGTCGCTTGACAGCTCTCTTTGGCGCAATCATAGTTTTCTGGGCAGCAACCCCCGTCCAAACTTGAAGGGCATAACTTCATACTCGTCGCACATTGCGCTTCGGCTCGCCGACCAAGACCCGGTGCCTGTGTGATTTGCGCCTCCTTCTCAATACGATGAACGCCATCGTATCTTCTGTAGTCGGCCGCCTCGACACCCAAAGCCCAGAATGCACCAACTACCGAGATGAGGCAAAAGCTACACCCCCAGTTCCTCATCTTGTGCGATCATGGAACTGAGGGGAAATGCGACAGCAAATCGAGGGTGGTTTCGTTCAGCCGTGAGGGGCGCCGATCATGAGCAAAATGTAACTCGGATAAATGCAGCCTGTTCAGGCTGGTGGTTGTCGCAAATCAACGGATATAATCTGATTGATGATCGCGGGTTTACAACGGTCACAGATCGGTTCGAGACAAGATCGCCGTGAGGATGGTGTCGAATATTCAACCTTTTGGCAACGAAACAACCAAAAGCAATAATGAGAAGGAGAAAAGGAGAAATGCGTCAGACGAAATAGGAATGTTCCTACTGTCAGCAATGGAGGCCTTAGAGGCTTGTCAATAACCGGGGTCTGAAGATGCTACGCCACGAGTGAGCAGTAAATGCTTCACTCGTGCCAGACGATCGGTAGGGCTGAGCGAAAAGCCCACTGAAACCGACTGCACGGTTCGTTCTGGTTGGGCGGTCAACCCAAAAGCGCAGCACTGGTGAGATTGCAAGAAATAGCTCCTCTTAAGGTAATAATAATCGTGGGCCCAGCGTGGAGACTGTGAAAGCAGGTGAAATGGAAACGGTGAGAAGTTGCACGGCGATGAGCAATATCCTACGGATAAGCAATAATGGGCTCGACACGCGGCTCATTTTCTCTCGCGGGGGCTGCTCGAGCTGAAACCGAGCAGAACACCATAGACCAAGAGCTTCAAGACGATCGATCGGTGACAGAGCTGCAAGAGAGCACCCATATGTGCGGTATTGCATTGTGGCTCGTCATCTTCACCAATACCGTCGCTCGAGTCGCAGCTGAGGCTGTGGTGCAGCTCATGGGATTCGCTGGGAACAACGCCATGGTAGCTCAACAGCGAAGCCCCTTCGGTGCTCTATTTCTATACCATCCCTCAAGACAACGCAGTGTCTCTCATCTCACGATTGGTCGGCGACAGATTCCTCAAGCTCTTAGTGGCCGACTGTGAACGGAGAGTGCATTGTTTGGGAGAATGATGCGCTCAAGTGCATTGGCGTTGCTACCATGGCAGCCATTCAGCGGTCTTGTCCGTCTGACAAGTAGACAAGGCCACGAATCAAGTGTCTTATGGAGAAGGGAACCCTGTCCATAGCGACAGAAGTTCATCCAAATCACCGGGGATTGGGGGCCGAGAACTTCGGGGGCGGAGGCATATAATAGTAATCGAGAATAATGGAAGTCAGTTGAGAGTTGCTGGTGAGGTCAAGCTCCTCTGAAGACAGGCGCCCTTTGCTGATACAGTTGAGGATTGGTAATTTGAACGATCCTTCAATGAATCATGTGTTATGCAGACAAAGACTTGGTCTGGGCGATCATAGGTCATTTGAAAAGTTCCGACAAGCGATGTCCTTCGGCTGTCCTCGTTAAAAACTTCCTTGTCATGAGAGCAATAAGCTGGCCAGGTTGACCGATGACCGTTCCTAAGCGGTCAACCTCTGGTAGCCTTACGATCGTCAACTAAAGCAACGGACTGTCATCAAGCAAAGTTAGCTTGGCGGTCAGAAGGGGTATCTGCTTTAAAATTTGATGCCTGGTTTGAGATGGCCGTTGACATCGTGAGGTACCGGCGGTTTATCCTAAAATAGAGTCTTTTAGTGAGCACGAGCAGGCCGGAGTCGCTGCCCTTTGGTGGTGGGTGGAGACGTAATTGGAGCCTGTCTTCATCAGCAGGACGCCCAAGACGTTGCGAACCTCGGCTTTCTATGGAAATGATCAGAGAAGAGGCATTTTCGTTAACCTTAATAACTATAAAGAACGTCATTTCTGTCAGTGCGCGATTAGCAGCAACCTTCAAGTGACCTCTCGGCGAGAAGTCCAAGACCAAACAGAGTAGTGTACAGTAGTGGCTGCAGATGGCTAGGAGTCTAAGTTGACCACCCAATATGGTCATAAAATTGAAGGATGGAGTGAGGTACTCGGAGAGTAGCATTATCAATCATCAGCCCAGATTGTGTAAGTGTCGACTCTTCCCCACTTCGCAAATGCTTGTTCAGAGCCGAACCAAACCAAACCAAACCAAACCTCCCTAGGTCTGGCGCTCATATCATGAAGTTAGACCTCCCAAATATCGCATGGATGCTCGACAGTTGGGTATCCATACAAGGTAGTAGAAAGTACCCGGCCGCTGCCCGCTGCCAAGAATCGTTAGGCCTCTCGAGGGTCCTGCAACTTTAGCTGCATGCCGGTGCTTCACCAGGCGCCACTCTCTAGACCAGACGAGAGCTATCGTGGCCCCGTGGCCAAGATGCACTCAAGCTTCACCATCGGTGACTGACTGCCATTAATAAATCTTGCCCATAAACCTCCGGTTTGCTTGGCACTCTACGCTCAGACATTGGCAACAAACTTGCCGATGGCTTCTAGAAGTGGCAGGTACACCAACGCTGGTCATCAACATCGTCAACGTCGTAATAGTAGCTCGTGTTTCTGAATTCGTCTCCACTGATGCTGGAATTTAGAGCATTGCCGATCAAAGGGCGGAATTAATAAGGGTCCATGAACTTTATTTGGCGGACGAATGATTCTTGCCGTTCCTGCGCAAGCGAACCGGTCATAATCGACCCAGAACCTCCCGCCAGACTCGACGCGGGGAAGAAGTGATGACCCCTTGCTGTGATCTTCCTGAGGATTCCCATTGTCCTGAAGAGCGTAGATCTCAGACCGATGCAGAATTTAAACGGGAAGGGTTGCGGCGTCCGGCAAAGCACGCGGGGGCGGGAAGGGTATGGCGTCGGATGCTCTCAGTGGCTTGCTAGGCCTGTGCAATTAACCAGGTTTCTGGTTTGCCGCGCCTGTCAGAGCGAGTTGCCCATCACCATCTGGACCGAAAGCGGCCGAGTGGCAGCCGGATGGTGCTGAATTGGCAGTCTCATTACCCCGGATTTTCCAGCCCGCCGGGGAAAAGAATGCCAGGGCCATGTGGTTTTGGATCGTGGTTTGAGGATGCCATTCGGTGGCTGCAGGGACACGAGGTCGGTGCTTGACTCTGAATACTTGATTCAGTCTTGGGGAGCTGGAGAGGGTTACATTCATCACGTCCAGTTCCTCCTGTCAATTCTAGAACTCTGTCTCTGGGTGGCGTTGGAGGAGAGGGTCGCTTTTCATGTGAAGAAAAGTCACCTGCTGTTAGACGAGCGGGGGCGTGGATTTGCATTTGTTCTGCACCAAACGGGGAAAAAGACTCATACTGTATAGTCACTGTGCGGTAATACATAGCAGAGAGGGCAAACACAGTATGAACTCATCGGGCTCCATACCCCGATTCTCCATCCCACCGCAAAACTCTCAGTTACCCACTGTAAATTCATCCCATGGTCCCATTCTCATCCCCCCAAATCTCCAGCTCCCCGCAGAACAAGGACCAGCGGTTACAAAATTCTTTCAGGGCACATTTTTGATGCTCTCAGTGCACTTGCAGACCAGCGCCCGTAACCCCGCAAGCTAACAAAAGGTAGCTTTGCCCAGACTCGGGCAAGTGTTGTAGCCAGGGCCAGGGATCCATGGTTGTCGTGGATGCTGAAAGATCACGATGGTGTGTAGTGAGTGACGAGACTGGCAAGGAGGGACCTTCTGTTAGACGGTAGACCGAACCATGACGCCCCAGACACGCACGAGGCATCAATTTTGATCCCTTCCATTTCTTCTTTTTTCCCTTCTTCTCCCCCCCCTCTCGTCTTGGTCCGACTCATAATCCTGCTCCTGGCCTCAATCTTGCCTTTTAAACTTTGACCATCGTCTCTTGTTTGGTTATATCGTCATATTTCGCCCTAGCCAACGTTCGTGACCATCTCCTGGACTACCTACTTGTTAAATATCACTACCGATCTCCCGCCTCCGCTCCAATTTCTCCCCCAGCTCCTCGGTTTCTTTGTGGACTTTATTTCCCCCTCTTACTTCCCCCACACGCAGATCAGTTCTTCAATTCAAAATATTCAGTCGACGACTTCCTGTTGCTTCAATATAGAATTTAGCAACTGGTTTGTGCTGAGACTATAAACCTCGAAACGTCTCTCACCAATACCCGCAAAGCTCATGCGCCACCATCTTAATTCCTGGATGGAAACCGCATGATTGACTTTGTGGTCCTTCGATCATCTATATTCGCCACCACATAACGGCCACGATGTTGCTGTACACCAGACTTGCACCACCCAAGGTCCCTAAGAAGCGCTCGCGCGCAGGTATGTGATTCATTCTGGAAGCATTCTGTCACACAAGCAATGCTCTCCATTTTAGCTCATTGGACATGCTAACTCGGACGTTTTTGTCGTCGCACAGGATGCAGTTATTGGTAAGTCATGGCTATTCTCCTCATTCTATATTAGCAATTGACTAACAATTTCTGTAGTAAAGAAAAGGTACACAGATCACTCTACATGTGCAGTCGATATGATACTGACTAGCTGCTACAGAAAAAGAAATGTGACGAGATTCGGCCTGCATGCGCCCGATGCCAAGAACGTGGCCAGGAGTGCAACTACGAACCTGTCCGACCTCGTCAGAGGCGCAAGCGTGAGGCAACTGTTCCCTGCTCGCCATTTGACACAAACTCTTCCTCGAGCTCGGACAGGGCAACTCATGTTTTGGATATCCATGCCAACTCCGAATGGAACGACGATGCGCATGATAGATCAGCCGACGAGGACTCACTCGACGACACTCCTGTTACGACCCAAGCACCAATACTCAATACTTCTCTCGTCAACCGTACTGCGAGCATATCTACAATTGACCCTACTGACTGGGCTTCCACGGACCTGCCGATAATTTCACCTCTCGAGTCGGTCGATTTTCAATTGCCCTCGTTCGATGATTCCAAGTATGTCGTTCAACATATCGAGAACGGAGAGGAGGATATTGAAGAGATTGTTCGCCGGGAGTCCATCACCATCAGTATTCCGACAACAACGTATGCCAGCACATACGCAGCCGCATACGCCACCCCCAGCCCTTCACTGGCTATGATTGCGCCCATTCCTACGCAATCTCCTCGACTTGAGTTCTGCGCTCCGGTATTCACAGAGTTCTCCGAACGTACCAACCGACGCGCACTTCTCGACCATTTCTGCAATGTTTTGTCGCATCTTATCGTCTTCCGTGAAGAAAGTGGCAATCCCTTCCAGCAGCTTGTGCTTCCTTTGTGTCATGAGAGCCCCGCTGTCACCAACGCTGTCTACGCTTTAGCGAGTGCTCATCTCGAGTACCGTGGGGTTGAAAATGACGAGAAGAGTGTCTATTTTCACAACAAAGCTATTCAGGGTCTGGCGCGGTTGATTCAGAAAGGCTCAGGCGCAAACCGAAACGAGTTGCTGGCTGCTATCATGCTTTTGGTGTATTATGAAGTGGTAAGTTGATCAACCAATTTGAATCCCTGGCCCATTTAACTGACGCCTTGTAGCTGGTGCAAAAGGGTCGATCCAATATTGTGGATGGCCATCTCAAAGGCGCCATGACCATCATGAGCAACAATGGAACCGCCACTGATCCAACTGGCGTTTTCCTGGAGCGGGTAAGTCATTGTTCGGCTGCATCCACGAGCAAGTTGCTGACGATTTTCCAGGCTTTCCGTTTCTATGATGTTATTGCGGCACTGTCATTTGGCACTGCCCCTCTCTCTAGTGCTCCAGGCACAAATTATCTTACACCTTTCCCTCCTCTCGATTCTTGTGGCGCCACATCTCCCTTGGGCAGCGTCGACACTCTGCTGGGCATGGCCACTTCCCTGTGGCCAATTATCCATCGACTTTCCAACCTCTTGGCCCTCAAGGATCAACTTGATGTTGCTGTTGCAAACGAAGAGGTTTCCAAAGTTGCTGTCCTCCGAACGGAATTTGAGACCTCAGCAACGGCTATCGAGGCGGCGTTGGAGGACTGGCATCCTGCCGTTCCCGAAAACTCTGTTTTGAACCAAAACCCAGAGGAATTGAGCCCTGAGCAAACTGTAGAAAGGAGCCGACTCCAGAGTATTCTTAGCAACGCTTTGTCCTATCGTCACTCTGCTTTCGTCTACCTTTACCGGACCATTTACAGTTACCCAAGGAGACACCCACTCGTACAGCGACATGCCCATATCAGTCTGACCCATTGTGTCGGAACAGTCAGCAATACTGGTCCTATGAGTGCTCTTCTCTGGCCACTATTTGTCGCTGCTTGCGAGGCCATTACACTAGCTGATCGTGAACTTGCCCGCCAGACATTCATTGCTATCAACCGCCGACAAGGCATGACAAATATTGATCGTGCATGGACTATCGCACAAGAAGTCTGGCGACGTGCGGACAAGGCTGATTTGCTACAGCAGCAAGAAGAGGCAATGATGATGGGTGTCAGGAGTGGTGGGGATCTCTGGAGAAGAGTGAGTGCAGATATGGGTGTGACCATCGTTTTTGGATAAGAAAGGAAGGGAGAGGAAAATACGGACGAGTCATATGATAGCGACGACAGCGAACTGGCGATACCCGTTCAGCAACCATTCACAGCTGGATATTATTGGAGTTGAAAAGGAATGGGAAGCGTAGTGATATATACATATTTGGGACGGTTGGGAGCACTTGGGTTTGTTGAGGCGGCACTATATGGTGATTTTAGGGACGGTTGTCTGAATGGAAGTCCACTGTATCTGTATGGTATATATGAACGCGATGAGATGTATTTTATAATGAAATATGAAGAGATATGTGGATATTGACAGCTATCTGTTTGTTTACTTACCCACTTGACGTCCTAGAGCACCATGGATGATATGCCTGTTTAGTGGACCTCGATATCATTCGCCACTTATTCAACAAATTTGGAAGCTCTGTTTCATCGGGCGATGATGCTGCGGGCAGTGCATAATGATCTGCATGAGCTTGGCATTGGCGTTGGAAGGTCATGACGATGCATTCATCAAGAGGTACCAAAAAGCAGAGGAGCGGTGTTTTGAGTCTCTACGCAGCATGGCTCGAGTACAACTGCGCAATTGGAAACTGACAAACCATGATTGAAAATGGCTTCCCCGCATTCTGGGACCAAAGTTAATTAATAAGTCCGGTTTCTTGGCTTACAATATCCATGTAACGGACGGCTTATTCGGGATGGCTGTCTGTCGGATCATGGGATTGACAACTGTCTAGCGGCGTGGGGTGAACTCTCTATCACTCAAGATGAAACAATGAGATCGTCTGTCACCAACCTGCAGTCAATTCGCTTAGAGAGCAGGCCGGACTTGGAAGAGAATGGTCCGTATACGAGGAATCCAATTATGCAATGCATATACCTAGCCATGTAGCAATACAAAACCCCATCTGCAAGAATGCATAGGTGAGACACAATATGCAAAGCACAAGAGCATCATCGTGGTCCTTAGAGGGGGCTGAACAAGGGCGGCAAGCGGGCCGTTACGTTGGTTCTCACTAACAAGGTTAGGGGCGACGGCTAGGAAAGGGGAACGGGGACAGAAGGAAGAGGAGTTGGAGGATGAGGATTGGATGAGAAGAATCCGTGGGAAAGGGCTGAGGATGAATGGGAGTGGGATTGAGGGAGAGAAAAGAGGAGAGATCTCATGAGGTGTGAGAGAGGGATCAAGGCTAATGGTAATGGTACTTACCTATTTATTGCCACTGATGTGACGATGTTGGTTTTTTTGATGCCCAGTTTTGTTATGTCGTGTTGTGTTCCATGTGTTGCATTGGTTCCTTGTTTTTTCTCTTTAGTTACATCTCTCCTTTTCTCTCCTCCTACAACTTACACCTGTTGTCGGTGAAATAGGAGGATATTAGCTTGTAAGTCAAACCTCGAGTATTGCGTATGTCTCTGATCACTTGAGGCTTGAGCTTTGCAGTTCTTTCTCTCCACATGAGCAATTACCCCACCTGCCTAAACACCATCCCCGGTCCCCAGACCAGACCAGACTCAATTCCCTGTCGTCCACTTTCGCAATCATATTCGTTGTGTCATTGTCTCTTATTCCCTTTCATCCTTTTTTCTAGTCCTGTTTTCTTAATAATTCCGTCTTAACTGTTACTCAATTAAATCTGTCTTCTCTTACGTCACGGCACAACTCAACACTAAAGTCCTCTCTCATCGCCTAATCTCAAACCCCTGGCCTACCTCACGAGCTTCATTCTGTGCCGTCGCTTATTAGTTTCATGTTCCTGATTGATTACCCAAACCCAATCCAGAACATGCTCCTCAGCCACTGATGCGCCCTTGCCCAGCTTTAAAGCTTTTGTCTCATATACGGGAATACCACCATTTTAACTCCTTCTCCTAGACCTCAGGAATATCGCAACAAGTCGGTCTCCTGTCGCATTCGCATCCCTTGCGTCCTCCTTCTCTGAGGTTGCATTGCCTCGCCACCTGCTGCATATTTGCCCAACATCAACAGCCACAGTTTCCTGCAACACGCCCGGAAAGACGTCGAACCCCGCCGGTCAGCTTGTCACTCGTCATCATACTCGGATCGCTTAAACTCGCCTGGCTCCATATTGCGCTGGGCTTCTTCAACTCCCAACGACCGTCCGCTTCTGCGCCCAACTACACGACCCTCAGGAGAAGCATCACCATGTTCTAAGTCATGAGCACCCAGACAAATACATCGGACTCGGTTCCGCCGCCACCGCGTCCGATTCGTTTTGTACATAATCAAGGACAACCGCCTTCTAAGCGGCGCAGAATCAACGCTGCGTAAGTATACTCCGGTCGTACCACCATAACATCGTGACACAGAACGAGTCGCATCACTGTCCCCTTTCCACAGTATATCGTCTTCTAGTCTATCCTTCCTGTTACCCAATACCGAGTCTTCCTCGACCCAATTGCCAGGTGCTAACCCCTTTGCGGCTCAGGTGTTTGACCTGTCGAAAACGAAAGACGAGATGCGCTGGCGAACGGCCTGTCTGCTCGACCTGTACCAAGAACGGCCACCAATGTCTAGGATACCCTGAGGAAATCAAGAGGGAGGATTGTGAGAAACCATCACCGTTGGATAAGCAGGCCCACGAGCGAGACGAGCACGAATCCCGCCACTACCATGATGAGAATATCAAGATCGAGAAGGCGTCTGTGCCAGCACAGCACGTGCTTGAAACTTCAAATTCACATGCAACTTCAGGGGCGACAATGTCGCTCGCAAACATGATCGATCCCAAGGTTGAGGACCGCGAAACCCCGAATGCGACGGCGCAGAATGGCCACCACCCTTCCGCCCTACCAACTTCTCCTACTGCTGTGCGACGTTCCGAAAGTCACCGCGTCCCCTATTTTCGATACTTTGGCCCAACTGCTATCGTACCTGGTTTTAAACAAATGGTTGTTTCTGTGCGCGACCGCCGGCGCTCGACTGCTGGTTCACTGGCTGGGACATCACCGATATCAACACATAGCGGGCCACAAGGGAGCAGCTCAGCTGTTGGGAGCGATGTAGTCAGCGAGGAACTACCTACATACGATCCCAACGATTCAGCTCCAGTTCACCCACTAATAATCAGTCTCATCAACACCTTTTTCGTGCAAATGGGCTCCAGTTACCCATTCCTTCGACAATCAAAGTTCTTACGGATGGTGAAAGAAAAGAGAGTTGAACCGATTCTCGTTGACTCAATATGCGCTTTGGCCGCCAGGTTCTCCGACTCACCAATCCTTACAAACGGAAACGACAAAATGCCAAGGATGGAAAGGGGCGCAGTGTTTGCGCAAAGAGCCAGACAGGCCACTGTTGATACGTTCCCATGTCCGACTGTTGGTGCTGTGCAAGCTTGTCTCCTCATGGCTTATGAGGGCTTTGGAGCAAGCCAGGACAGCGCTCTCTGGATGTATCTCGGGCTTGCTATTCGTATGGCTGTCGACCTGGGTTTGCAAAAAGAGGTGGGAGTTCAGTACCATGGCGAGAAGGACGCTTTGTATTCTCAGAACTGGGGCCGCCATCCAGTTGACGAAGGAAGCTCCGAGGCGAAAGGAGGTGAATCGAGTCAGCTGAGTGCTCAAGAGCAAAAGGAGCTCGTACAAGAAAGGATGGATACATTTTGGGCAGTTTTTATCCTTGATCGTGTCATCTCATCAGGAACGGGACGACCTGTCACATTTCGAGATGACGACTTGGAACTCTCATTCCCAGAGCCTTTTATCGACCCAGCAACCGGTTGGCCAGCACCCTATCCGATCTTCCTCCAAATAATTCACCTCTACGGACGTGTATGCGACGTCCTCAACAAGATTCGCAATGCGCAGGATCTCACCAAGGAGACGTGGGACAAGCTTGGTGAGATGGAGCATGAACTGACAAGGCTCTACAAGAGTTGGGATTGGCGGCTACAGTTTAATGTAAACAACTTCAAAGCGTATTTGGGAGCAGGCCAGGGCACCACCTTCATCCTACTGCATTTCTGGTTTCATGCCCTCTTCATCATCCTTCATCAGCCGACTCTCCTTACACCCTTTGCTGAACTCCGCAGTGAGTTACAACTCTTACCAGACAGTCGCGAGCTCAGCATGAGCAGCGCAAAAACGATTTGCGACATCTTGTCTTTTGCAGACTTGATAGACTCCAAGAGTTTCATTGGAAATCCTTTTGTTAGTCAACCAATCTACATCGCAGCTTGCGCCTTTGTGATGGAGTCAAGCGCAAACGCATCAAGCTCACCCTCGCGGGCCAACTCGCCCCCAGGTGGGCATCATCCGGACCCTTCAGGAGGCAATAGACCTCGAGAGGCCAAATCCTCGAGACACTCCTTGTTGGCTTCGGCAGCAAACCAGAACTACCAAAAGTGCTTTAATTCTCTGCAGCAAGTGCAAATGTACTGGGGTGGAGCTACCTACATCATCACTGCTTTGGACCAGAGGGCCAAAGGAATATGGGATTGCGAAACGTACACAGCAGAAGAGTATGAGAGCACTAAAGCTGGACGCAAGAGTAGCAGTGGTGCATTAAACAACCCGTTCCCCAAATTCGAGAATAAGGCGTCGCCAAGAATATCAGGTCCGCCTATAGCATGGACTCTGGCGGGAACCGCTAACTCTCCAAACTCGAGCCTGACACTCATGTATCAGAATCGAGACTCGACGCCAGGAACTGGAGCTCAAACTTCACAGCCGACGCGAGCTCCTAGTACACCACCTGGCAATATGATATTTGACCCTATTCGACAGAGTTTACCAGACTCAACAGGCATGCTTGCGCCAGCTTATCCCCAGCCCAATGTCTCAGCTGTGCGGCAATCGTCCCGCCCAGTTGTGCCTCGTCGAACTTCGAACCTTTCAGCAACAAGCACGCAAACTCGTCCTACTGTCCAGTTCGATGGGTTGCCCGAGGACTGTGAGGCTAATGACATTTACACCACTGGGTCGAGGTTTACGCCGACAAATCCACCTTCTACTGCTTTCGATACTTATAGTGTCTCGCCACCGACAGCGATGACTGAAAATGGCGTGAACCCTGCCACGACTCTGTCAGGGGCAAACGCTTTGTATTTTGGCCAAACGAGTTTCCCATATGCGATGCCCTGGGGAAATATGGGGAGCATGGATGGCATCACCTTCGACAGCCAGGATATAGACATTGCTGCTCTGGGGCTGCAGCAATCAGACATGATGGGGCCTTGGTTAGACTACATACCTTCAGATGTGTTGAGTCTTTTTGAGCACCAGCATCCGCATATGGGTCAAGGCGGTCATTGATTCAGCGGACTTATATAATAGATCTGAGCATGTCAAATCGCATATACCCACGAGGGATGGCTCGGTATATTTATGAGGCGTGTTTGGTACACATATAAGGCGTTCGGTGGGAGCAATAAAATAGGGCTAATACGTTATACCAAGTTTCCTAAGATTGAGCTTGGCGCAGTAGGTGTATGGATATCGGCTTGGCTTTTAATGATATGTTGCTTACTACCTATATATTTGATAGCGCTCGCCTATACCTCTGGGGTAATGCGGTAGTGGACTATATACTGAAGAGACGTGACTCGTGAGGACATGAATGCAGAGTGAGTATGGACGTGAAGTCTGTAAGCCTTTCGTCTCGACAAAAAAGCATCACTAGGCCACGATAGATCCTGGACCCTGAATTCGAACATGCGAACTGCAAAAACGAAGAGTGGTGCAGGGAAGAGAGTTTTAGGATTTAGGTTCGGATTTTAGAAGGTTTATAGGTTTGTAGGTAGATACCCCTACACTACTCTTCGCCGATGATATACAGAGTGATTTTAGTATATAAAGGTAGGTCCTACGTAAGGGGGGCGATATTTTGGTATATGAGAGTACGTCTACCACTAGATCATCAAAACTCCGCCAGCACGACAGATATATCCACACATACATCGTATAAGAACAACCATCTACAACTTGGCCTTGGTATCCTTCAACCACTGCTCATACCAAACCTTTCCAAACTCCTTCCTCTCACCCTCCCTACTCTGCGCCTCCTCGAATCTCTGCTCATGCGCCTCCATAGCAGGCCCCCTCATAAACTCGACCAAGCCAGCGTACATCTCCATTTTCAAGACACCGTAAACACCAGACTTGCTCTTGTCAATGAGTTCCTTCTCCTTGATAAAGTTGAGCAGGTCTTCGAGGCCCTTGGGCGCAAGACCGTCGGCGATACCAGCTGCCAAGGCATCCTCGCCTGTGAAGCGCTTGGCTTCGAGGACGAGGCTTCGGTAGGTTGAGTGGGAGTACTTGATGCGGAAGAGAGCTGACATGGCGGGTTTGAGGGGTGCACCGAAGACGAGCTCGTTGAGGCAGAGGAAACCTCGTGGGGTTGGCGCGAGGCGATAGTCTTGGGCTGTGGCGAGCATGAGACCGCCTGCGAAGGCGTGGCCGTTCATAAGAGCCACTGTAGGCATAGGGTATCTAAAACAGTCAGCACACCACTCATAAGCACCCAGTATTATTGTAAACGTACGTCAAGAAACGAGCCCAGACATCATAGAGCAAAGGCCAGAAACCCTCTGTCGCAACAGCATGTTCAAGATCAAGACCATTACTATAAAACTTTGGAATTCCAGAAGTAGTCGCTACAACACCGTGAGGGTAGCCAAACTCGATAATATCAAGAGCGTTGAGAAAGGCTTTGAGAACGGGTGTTGTAAGACGGTTGTCGGGTGGTGAGAGGAGGGTGAGGAGGTAGACTCTCGGGGAGGGTTCTGTGCATGTGAGGGTTCCGCCGGGATGGGCGCCGCATTTCGCGATGGGGAGTGTGAAGAGAGTAGACATCTTTTTTTTAGGACTGATTTGAGAGTGAGACGAGAGGTTGTGAGGGAGAGTGGGCGTTGTTGGTTGGTATAAGAGCCGTGGAGTTGAAGGCCGGCTAAGGAAAACACCTCGGCTTGTGGATATACCTTATGCCTGGGGTAAAGTGAGATACATGATGAATCTGAGATGGGCTTCTCGGCATATGAGAGATCACATGATACAAGAAATTTCATAGATTGACATACTGAGGAGTAAGATTTGGTAATTATACCCGAGTCTAAGGATTATTATGAATAATGTATTAATTGTTTGTCTTGATGCCTCGAGCATCTTGCATGTGAACGATTTAAAGATCCTGGGGTAAAAAGATACGTACCGCTCATGATGAAACGGTCCCACTTCCCATGACGGCCACGCATCCCAACCTCGAGGTAAATCAGGGTGCCAGAATAAACTGGTCTAGAGCTCCACTAAAATCCACTAAACATACCTGAGTCTTTTTTACCGCTTAGGATAAAGGTCCCCTTGCCCAATTGTCACCGGCCAATAGCAGGCCTTCTTGTCAAGCCCCACTGGAGCTTTCATTTCCTCCAAAAAACCCCCACTAACCAAACACCGTACGTAGCCTCTCATAACCACCACCAAAAACGAAGACGCGTGATCATGGCTTCAGACGCCAAAGATAAAGACTCCATCGTCTTCTTCCATCCTGATCTTGGCATTGGAGGTGCTGAGCGTCTCGTCGTCGATGCTGCGGTCGGCTTGCAGGAGAGGGGACATCGGGTCGTGATATTTACGAATCACTGCGATCCGAAGCATTGCTTCGATGAGTGTCGTGATGGTAACAACTCCAGGTCTTTGTGTATATTAGTTGACTGACACCACTAGGAACCCTCGATGTTCGTGTTCGCGGCCACTGGCTGGTCCCAATGTCTATCCTCTCACGCCTCACAATCCTCTGCGCCATCCTTCGTCATGTCCATCTTCTCATCCACATTGCTCTCAGCGGCGAACTACAGGCCCTACGACCCCGCGCCTTTATCGTCGATCAGCTCTCCGCAGGCCTGCCTTTAATGCGCTACATCGCTCCCTCCTCGCCAATCCTCTTCTACTGCCACTTCCCCGATCTTCTTCTCGCGCAGGGCCGCGAATCTGCCCTCAAGCGCTTGTACCGACGTCCGTTTGACTGGCTCGAGGAATGGACCATGGGATTTGCGAGCGCTGTGGCTGTGAATTCGGGTTTCACAAAGGGCGTGGTTAACAATACGTGGCCGAATCTGAAGAAGCGCACGGAAACGAAGGTGGTGTATCCTTGTGTGGATACGGAAGTTAGGGCGAAAGAGGATGTTGGCAGTGATGGTGATGTTCCGTTTAAGGGGGAGAAGATTATCCTCAGCATCAACCGCTTTGAGAGGAAGAAGGATATTGGTCTTGCGATCAAGGCCTTTGCTGCCATTCCTGAAGCTGAGCGCAAGGGCTGCAGGCTCATTCTTGCAGGCATGACAGACATGAGCCTTTGACCCGAAAGTAATACTAACTTATCATTAGGCGGCTACGATCCTCGCGTCGCTGAGAATGTCCAATACCACTCTGAACTCGAGGCTCTCGCCTCTTCCCATGGTCTCGAACACCTCACCACAAAGACCCTCATTACCGCTCTATCTGCGCCTGCAACCGTTCCCGTTCTCTTCCTCCTCTCGATCCCCAACTCCCTCAAAGCATCGCTCCTCCGCTCCGCACGCATTCTTCTGTACACACCCGCCAACGAACATTTCGGCATCGTACCCCTAGAAGCCATGCTCGCTCGTACACCAGTACTAGCTGCCGATTCAGGTGGCCCCGTAGAAACAATCGTCGATGGCGAGACGGGATGGTTGCGATCGCCCAAGGACGTAGATTCCTGGGCTGATGTCGTGCGCAGTGCGCTGAAACTTAGCGACGCTGAGGTGCAGAAGATGGGCGATAAGGGCGCTGCGAGAGTGAAGGAGTTGTTTGGGCGAGAGCAGATGGCCAAGCGCTTTGATGAGATCCTGGTTGATATCGTCGGCAAGAAGCCCCCCGTCTCTGCCATGCGAACAGTCGTCAACGCTGCTGGAGTCTTGGTGGTATGTGTTTTGGGACTGGTGGTTTCAGCGCTTCTTGCTAGCAGAAAGGAAGAGGTAGTATCGGAATTTGCCGTTTAGCGGACACGTATAGTTATTATTTTAATATACCATCAAACTCATTGTCACTTCTAGTATATATAAGTCCACATATGTTTGTTTACCTAAGTTCATACAAGTTTAAATAAGTTTACATCAGTCACATAAGTTAATGTAAGCTTATACAAGTTTATAAAGGTAAGTTCACATACAAGGCTCAGTGTTCTGCAGTTTCAAGGGGCTAATATTATCAGTGTCAGATGCACAGCACCGACACAAATCTTCAATAGATGGAATGACATCCAACCAAAGAAAACAACAAATCTCTCCACCGTATCTATGCAAATGCACGCCAGCCTCCCTGTTCCCCAGGGCAGGCTGCTCTGATGCCGCTGTATATAGCCCAGCATGAAAATATGCAAGGGTTTCATTCTTATTCCTCCTCCTTCTCGTCATATATATATAAACAATGCGTCAGTCAACATAGGACTGGCTTCCGACGAAGCGGTGACGTTCTGGGCCTCTCTGCCTTTGATCCGATACATATTCATCCTCGTCCTCCTCCTTCTCGATTCATTCCAGCTCATAAACCCATCATTATTCTCATTTCCTCATCCATACATCCCGCCCACGAACAACTATCCGTCCCAAAAAAACAACACGGGATAAATCTTTATAGCAACTGAGCCACCCATGATATGCCATAAAATAGCAATGCAGTAACAATCCCTCTCTGGGATGTGAGCAACGATCTAATAACAACAAAACACCTGATGTGATGCCAAGCTTCGTGCAAAGCGACGGCCTCATGCTCCAAAACATTTCTCCAGGCAACTGAAGAAGCAACTCAACCCATAATGAAATAGACTCTCAATGCTTGTCTGGCATCTGACAAAGTATGTGATAAGAGAAATAAATGAACTTAATAAATATGCCACGAAACGGGGAAGGGGTATCATGTTTCATAGGGTGACGTCCCCTCGTCACCATATGCAGAAGTCGGCACCTTCTTGGCAGTTTCGGTGCTCGCAATGCTAATGTTGGTGTCGCGTCTTCGAGGGTTGAAGACTGGAGGTCGTGACGTAGTCTGTGCTGGCTTCTTCTTTGACTTAGTGGCCATGAGCAAGATTCCGTCATCGCTACCATCGTCGTCGAAATCATCGTCGACAGGCCGGGCAACGGGAGTGCTAGTCACCGAGTCCCGCGCACCACCTTCAAGATGGACAGCAAGAGAACCACTGTCCAAAGCAGGAGCATTGCCGTACACGTGATCGATAGGGAAGCCATTGGGTTCCTTGTCAAAAGCCGGTGGCGTCAGACTGTCGGTGGTTTCAAGGAGTTGTGGGTGAGCGCTAACAATGCCTGGCTTGCACAACAGCTCGGCTTCCATGTCGGCTGAAACGGAGCTGGCACCACTGAGCAAGGCTGGCAGAGAGGGATCAGACTGGAACGCCAACATCCGCTCTGATGTGCTGGCTGTAGAAGGGAGTGCTGAGACAGGGCTGGCGACACTAGGGCTAGTCGATGGGGTGACCAAGGCCTCCATTGAATCAACACTTGACGATTTAGTGGTGGGCATGGTATCTGCGCGTGGGAGGGGTTCATCTCGGGTCCATTCCTCCTGAATAGGTGAGGGCGGGCAAGAGTAACTGATGTGTTCAGCCTGTCGATCACATTTTCGCATGCAGGGGTCTTCTGAGTAACGAGGTGGTGACGTTCTTGTGATCGGAGCACTATCCATTCTCTGAAGAGATCGGGGTCTGGTCTTGTTGCAAGGTTCAGGAGAGTGGGTTGGAACCGCGTGGCTATACTGTTGACCAGCGGCGGCAGCAAGAGATGAAGAGAGAATAGAAGCTTCCAGGCGTCTATGGTGCGATGCCTTACCCAAGTCAACGGACTTGACAGGTCGTCTTCCATGACGAGGTGGTGCTTGGACACTACCAGGGGCAACAGTAGTATTGACGCCCACCTTGGGTTCAGCGCGTTTATCTGAACTGGAGAAGAGGCCTCGGTCAACCGACTTGGACCGTGAGCTTTCATCCATAGAATCCGTCAAGTCCAGGTCGCGAGTCTTTCGGACTGTCTCGGCACCAGAGTCATCTGGTCCGTCGACTGGGCTGGAGAAGCAGGGGGTAGTAGGAGTAGTTTGAGAGACGGGCATGGGGGAACCAAGATGGAGCCAGTGTTGAGTGGTTTTGGTATGTCCGTGGCTGTGAGCGTGACGGTGGAATGGCCATAGCGAGGCTGCAGATGATGACTTCTCAGGTTCGCGTATCGACTCGCTCTCGCTATGAGCATGATGATGGCCTCGGTAAACGCCAGCTTCGGGGAGAACAGTCGCCAACGGGTCATAGATGACTGATTCGGGCTGTGGGCTGACGGATTGGCTGACTGAGAGAGGATGTTCGGGCGCCGCGGCGGCATCTCGCATGGCACTCGCGAAGTAGTCGTCAGGACGGAGACTCTTGCGTCGGTTCTCGCGATACTGCCCATGAGGAGTCGGAGGTCCGTTATTGTACATGCTTACGTTGTCGCCGGTGGAGCTAGCAGCACTACTGTTGGCTCGATGTCGCGTTTTGCTATCACTTCGTTCCACAAGGGGGTGCATTACCTTGCCAACAGCCTTCTTGACCACCGAGCGAGCACGCTCCAGAAAGGTAAGAGGCACAACGGCGGATGACATTTCCCTCTCGTCGACTTGGATCTTTCGACCGGAAGAAGGGCGAGCAGGATCAGTATCATCGAGCCATCCGATAGGATTCATGATATCCTGGACGACCCATGGGTGACGCTTGATGTCTCGAAGTCGAATTCGCTTTTCGGGGTTCTTGGTCAGCATTTGTCGCAGCAGGTCAACAAGAAGGTTGTCGACTTCTTCATAGACCAAGTCGTTGTCGTCACGGTATGGGTGCATGTTCTGGCGCTTGTAGAGCGAGGTGGCGGCTGGAGAGGTTGAGGGGTGAACGGGCATGAGGCGGCGCTTGGGGATGTAGACTTCCTCTGTTGCGATCTTTCGGAACATCTGAAATTCATCTTCGGCGAGGAAGGGGATTCGAGCGTAGATCAGGCAGTAAAGTGTCACGCCAAGAGACCAAACGTCGATTTGTTCTGAAACCTTGGGTTGTTCTGTGTCCAAGTCGGTGTAGCACAATTCGGGAGCAAAGAACGCAGGTGTACCGACTGTCTTGGCAAGTTCAAGATCATCGTCGAAATCCTTGGCCTCAGATTCGGATACTGTATCGTCAAATTCGCCATCTCGAATAGGTCGACCAAAGTAGGAGACGCCAAAGTCAGAAATCTTGACGCGATGATCTTTACTCCACAAGAGGTTGGCTGGCTTGATATCGCGGTGGACGACACCTTGATAATGCAAGTATTCAAGACCGAGAACAGTATCTCTGAAAGTTGATCTAGCTTGGTCAAAGGTGAAGCATGGGACGTAGGAGAAGTCGTCTGAGAAGGGGTCGTGTTGTTGAGGGTTGAAATCGAGAGAGGACATGTGTGAGATGATCGAATCAGCCATGCTGGGAGAACGTCCTCGGAAGCCTTCGTCGACGTACGGACCGTACATGGTGCCATCCAACGCAGTACTCGAAGTGGGGTTTGATCGGAGAGCGCTGGGGGTTTCCATATCGTCTTCCCAGTTGATGAACTCGTCGGGATCTTCAACGGCCCGAGTTGACGAAACAACAGATCGTGATCGTGAATGTGCCCGTTGTTCATCGCGGAATGTTTGTCGTGAAGTAGGTCTCGAAGGTGATCCATCACTGACGGCAAAGTCTTGCATGGAGGATATGCGAGAGTGACTTCCTAGACTGCTACTAGGCTCGTCGGCCCCTCCATTCTCGAAACTCCAGTTCATCTGGCCGGGGTAATTCTGTGCCATCTTGGCTCGTTTCATTTGCTTGATAGCCTGGCGATGTTCGAGAAGTTGTTCGTAGCGGTCCTCCTCGGGAGTTGGGAGCTCGCCTCGCATTTCGCGTTCTATGCGTCGTCGTTCGAAAAGACAAATATGAGGAAGGCCCTTCTTGCGCCACACAACTTCACCGAGTTCCACATGCTCTAGAACCATATAAATCTTCTTGAGCTCAGGATCGTCAATGACCTCGAGGAGGGCAACGACATTCGGGTGACGGATCTTCTTCAAGATGGCGATTTCCTTCTTCGTCTTGTCTTGGGGAGACTTTGCTGTAACCTTTCCAAGGCGTCGCTTCTTCGAGAAACGTGGGATGATCTTGATAGCCACATTTTCGCCTGTTTCGAGGTTGCGAGCCAGCTTGACTTTGCCATGCATTCCACGGCCAATTTCTTCGATCACTTCATATTGGTTAATGAGCTTGCGGCCGGTGGCGGTATCTGAGTCAATGAGGGCCTTGTGTGTCCTATGATTGACAAATACGTTAGTGTCTGATAAGTGAAACGGTTGGTGCATGCCAGGCTCCCTGGCCGTCTCCCCCGCCATAGGCGAGCAAAGCCAATTGGAAGCGAAACAAGCGACAAAGGCGGACAACTGCGATACGATATTCCCATCGCAGTTTGAAATGCTTACTCTCTAACTTTGTGCATCTGCAAAGGGTGCAGGAGGGGACTTTGGGTGTAATTGGGAGGTGTATTGTTCTCGGATACGGAGGTGACGAGATTCTGCCTAGAAGGCGAAGGGCTGAAAAGTCCTGGCGAAGACATGGGAGTGCTGTTGGCGGTCCTCAAAGGCATGGAGGAAGAGGAGGGGAGATGGGTATGCAGCGGCGGGGTACCACGAGCCGTCGACGAGAGGGAGGCGGACGACTGTTGCTGCGATAGAGATTTGTGGTGATGACGGTGGGAGTGGTGATGATGGTGCTGGTAGTACTGTGAGGGATCCATGATGGGCGAGATTGTTGGAGCGGCTGTTGTCGCCTCGACATGCTGAAGGGGAGTGCAGAAGGCTCGCACAGGCGGGCCGTGAGTTGCTGAAGTCACAACGGGATGTGACGAGGAATCGATCTATAGTACCATTGTCGCGTGTAGAGAGAAGCGTGTATCGAGGCGGAGTGAGGATCGAAAACGTCCAAGACGTTGAAGTTGAGGAACGAGAGATTTGGTGAGAGGAGAGGTTGAGATGGTGACTAGAGTAGTTGGTAAAATAGGCTGGACAAAAGAGTAGAGCAAGTGGAGCAGTGCAATAAGAGAGAACAGGTCTTGTGTGTTTGGGGGTGTGGATATTTTATTAGTGGTGTTGGTGTTGGTGTTGGACTGGACCCAGTGGAGTTGGTGATGATGGAGGTGGGCATGGAACTGCCTGTGAGTGGGAAGGCACAGTGTCCGTCTCTTTTACTAGGCCCATCTCTCGCTGCAAGTCTGAATGGTGTGTGGTTCGTAGTGGCGACCGTGGAAAAGAAGGGCCAGTGGTTGTCGCAGCCGAACTCGATCTGATAGCGGTACCAATCTGGTAAGTCTCTACTGTGCGAGCTCCGAGGAAATCTTCTGGTCCGTGCTTCAACCCATGGCGCCATGCCCTCTCTCCCTCACCATCTTCAGATCAACCCTGGGCCAAATTCAAAGATACGCTGTTAGATCCACTGCCCTCAAACACTGCAGCTTCACCCCTCAACCTTGTCCACTCCACCTCGTCCAGAATCTCCAGTCAGTAGCGGCCACCGTCCACCGTCCAGCGTCACCAAAATACAACACACACACAAATCTGTTCCGTTTTCGCCCAGCCCGGCCGAGGTTTCGTTGTCCCCAGCAGAAAAGACGACTCATTCATTGCCAGCACAACAAGTCAATAAACCGCGCAGTTATCTCGAATTTGCCTTCCGAATGAAAACCTAATGCCGTCAGGTATCTACCGAGTTAGGTATCTATGGCCTACGTAGTAGATATCACCGTCTCTTCTCTTCTCGACAAGCCAAGCCAAGCCATCCAGATACGGAAGGGGTGTGGGCTCCTTACCTCCACTCCCCTCAGCGCCGCCTTTTTCACTCTTTTTGTGACGGCGATGTCTGTTTCTGCTGGACTACGGAGTGGACCGGCCGCCTTCAAGGATTCGGCCCCTGCTCGCTCCTCCATCCGCTCCGTTCCTCGCTCTCTAGCACACGTCGTCGCCGTCGCCGCTGGCGTGGTCATCTCTCTCGACAAAAGTATAGATGAGGTTATCTCGAAACGTATCTTGGCTTGGCTCATCATTCGACGCAATTTCTCAACATCAAGCCACCACTAGTGGGTAGCGAGGCTTTCCCTAGGCATGACCGACGAGGGCTCTCTCAAGCGAGCCAGCACTGAGCATTTCCTGGCCTCGTCCGACATGTCTTGGCAACGCTTGGGCTGGCTGGGCTGGCTAGGATGGCTTTGGGCTTGACGATTTACAGTGTCCTCTGCAGCGCTGCAGAAAGAGTAACACCGATGGGCGCTTCAGATTGGTTAAAAAATGCCCGGTTTGCTCAATGGAGGCCCTGACGCCATCTGACTGGACGGAGACATTCTACCAAAGTGCGATAATTCCCTCGGACAACCCTTCTATGGTCGAAGTCAATTCATTGTTGTGCTAAGCTCACCACGTCCTGAGAATACGTAAGGTGCATGGTTTGTGACTTCTAATTGAGTGCATGGGTATCTGGAGACTTGGACAATTGGCTTACAACTCAATAATGTTTGATTGGACTCCATGATTATATATGGTGGGAACTCACACGCACTGGACAAGAGCTCAAAACTCAACCTTGGAGGTCCTGAACTATCTTGAGTAGCTGACGCAATGGAGACAGCCAGGGAACTCGAACAGACAAGACAAGCAAGGCTCAAGCGAAGCGATTGCGGGTCAAAGTGCGGGAGGCGGTGATGCTGGAGAAGAAGTGGCACTAAGGGATACCTGAGCTACCCATATCGCAGGCTTCTGATTCGTACTGTAAGACTGTGCCATCGAGGACACTGCGGGCGTCTTCAGAGCCCGAAAACATCGCAGACGGTGCCCAAGCATACTGTACAGACACTGCCCTCAAACCGTATCTGAGAAAGTATTGCTGCTGTCAGTGGGGCAGCGTTTCGCTGGGGACGGGAACTTAGTTTATGGTACCTTACCTTCCCAGGCCATGATGCATCTCTCCAGCTGTCGGAGCCTTGAAAAGATCCATGAGTCTGTGGGAATTTCCAGGAGATTCCTCAAGCACATCACTGGGGCTGCTGTGAATGCTTCACTTGTACATGTACAGCTCACGACTATTGATCTGGATCATTGCGAGCCCCTGAAGCGAAGTCTCAAACTCAATTTACTCAGCTTCAAGCGAAGAAAGTGATAAGATAACACCAGGCACAACGAATGGACGATAGGATAAGCAATTGTCATCGAGCCAATG
The DNA here is from genome assembly GCA_013396015.1 of Fusarium mexicanum. NCBI lineage: Eukaryota > Fungi > Ascomycota > Sordariomycetes > Hypocreales > Nectriaceae > Fusarium > Fusarium mexicanum. The sequence continues at coordinate 39,295 of JAAOAM010000016.1, read as the reverse complement.
GTAGTTTACCATTTTTAACTTCCGTGTGTCTGTGATTTCCCAACTCGTTCGCGTTGGGGTTCGGTGGCTTGGCTAGGCCTTGCGATGTCTTTGAATGGACCCATTTCGCTGGGGTATTAGTTTTGCTCCCCTGTCCCAGCCCGATAAGATCCGCGTCTCTGAATGCAGGTTTTTTTTTTCGCTCATTGTTTCTTTGCTTTTTGCCTCTGGCGTACCTGAGATCAAACTCGGGGCATCCTGGCTTATTAGTCATGTCTTACCGTCTACTCTGCTAACCAACAGATTGGAATTCAAAAAGCCTCGTTTCAGAGATTCAACGGAAGTTGTCCATGCCGCATCAGAAGCGCTGGCGGTATTTCTACGCCGCCCTAAACGCCGTTGTCTGCGTCATGGACTGTAGGGCCGAAGTTAATCTGATTCAGGTCCCTCTATCTGCAAGGGTACGGCATCTGGTCTGAATAATATTTTTGCTTTATTTTGGTTCATACTGTTCATTCACGAACGTCCAGTGCCTCCAGGGTGAGGTTCTACGAAAACGGGTGGTGCTCGCGTGCCAGTTCAAGTCTCAGTTGCAAACGGTCAGCCTCGAAACGCGGTGACCCTGAACGGTTCAATGTCTTGTGAGACTCAGCTTCTCAGGCGAGTCATAAAAATGTCCTCATTACGAGTCGATAGATATGGACTGCTGTGCATAATTGTGATACGTTGCACAGCAGTTCAATGACATGTGGTTGCCAAGATCAACAATATGGCCGGAGATAGACTTCACTTAGAGCGTCTTGCACCCTGGCACCACGACGAACTAGCCAGTCCGCTGTGTCGATCAGAGTCGGCAATTCTTCGCTGCCCCTTTTTTATTTCCAACCTCCGGGCTTAGGGTCCGTCGTTTGATTCATGCTTGGCTTGGCCAACTACGCCTCGTATGTCTGAATCACATGCATTCCATGCGCATCTATCGGTGAAGAACGCATAATAGTTAGATCGTTCATTCACACTCGACATGATGAGTTCATGTTTATGTATGTATGAGGCTCTATTGTTGGAAATTATTGGTAAATGACTCGCCACGATGGCTACTCCATTTAATTATCGGTTTCACTCCCGTACCAACACGCACGCATGCTGTACCGTGCCCTGTTGCCGTATTTTAGCGTCTGGATTCTTTTTGTCTACACTTTGCTGTCCAGACTGGCCGTGTTGTAGGTATATGCATGTATATGCATGCAGCTGCACAAGACCGGCATCCGGCCCCCGCCGGTCGTCGCTCCGTGTTTGGCGGACGTTCCGTCCATTGATCCTAGTCCCAGAAGATGCACGAGGTTAAAGACTATCAGTGTACTCCGTAGTGATCATGCTACTGTAGCGTTCTCGAATGGCTCATCATCACAAGACGATGCCATCGCAGACCTACCTGAACTTGGTGGGCGGGCACTTTAGGGTAGCATCGAGCAATTGACTACCGTCCCGGCAGGCAGGCAGTTGATGTCCGCCCGTTCTATCCTACCTTCCTCTCCTCTCCTTCTTCAACTGCGTACCTGACCAACTTGGGTAGCTGCATCTTCCCCGCCACACTACGGAAGTCTGCATCCACTCTCTGATCCTCGTCATCCCAAGATGGAACTGATTCTTCTTCTTCAAGCTTAACCTCCAAATCTCGACCGTCAGGCATCTTCACGATACCGCACAGAGGCCCGACAGAACCCAGCATTCACTCCCCAGATCACAGCTTAGCCACTAAGAAGGACACACCCGCACCCCCCGATGTTTTGAGGAGACCATAGCGGCAGTCACGTTCAATATCACTTGATCAGCACTCTGAGCTAGTCTACTCCGTAGCTGGTAGTTTAACCACCACTAGCACCTGTGATGAGGATGCACAACCAACGGACAAGACATCGAATGGATCTAGCCTAAGCTCTTGGTGACAAGAAATTCGAAGCTAGCTGAAGCAACGATAAGGATTGTCTCTAATGGCAAATGACAATCCAGCGTCTGAGTGGCTTTCACAGATGCACCTCAAGGAACCTGATTTTACCTGAGCGAGCCTGCATTTCTCATGTCTCAGAACGCCATCAGGAAGCAGGGGTCCTAATAGGCAAATTATTTCATTCATGGATTTCTTGGGCCATTCTTGCATTCTTCGAGCTTTCAGCCGGAGGTGAAACTCCTTCAAGCAAGGCTCGATACAAATCTCCTACCTGGTAATCTGAGCAGAGCCTGCTGCAAAAACACATTCACGCGTCTATTGTCAGGCTATCTGTGCAGAGATCGCGAGACCTTAGATTGATCTTGGCATGCTCAATTTCAATTATGGAGCCACTTGTTGCTAATTTCTGCCTTTGTACCATACTGAGATGGCCCCATTCAGCTCACTGGATTCAAAATTTGTCACTTGGGTAGTTTTCCCCGCAAGAAGGAAACGCAAGCCGCTTCATGGAACAAAGACAGGGTCCTCATTGCATTCAGGTTGAGGGGGTTTTGTGGCTCCGACCTTTAGAAACCACCTCACAACCACCAGAGCGTCTCAACACCGGGCCGGCTCGGACGATGAGCGGAGCACCGAGCGGGCCCGTCCTTTGGGGAAGTTGCTGGGTAATGGAGCACCGTCAGGGGCTGGTAGCCAGCTTGACAGGGGAGGCGAAGCAGGGATACCCTACTGTACGTATACAACCTCTATTCTCGATTTTCGATATCATCGTCACCCTGAAGGGACCAAGAAACTGTCAGCGCGACGCCTTACCTCTTGTCCCCTCAACAACGCCGCAGTTGCACAACGATGGCTGGCTCCGCGACTCGTGGTTGGATCGTTCAAGAAGCCCGAAACCTTATTGGGAGGCTTTTTGCTTAGTGGCCTGACTGCCGCTCTTCCTTTACGCTGCTTGTTGGCGCTGGTCGGGATGTTGTTGCGTTGCTCTGCTCGCATATCACAACCCTGGGAGACAATACTGTAGTCTGCAGGCGCCTGCTTCGGTCTCGATTCAGTTGGACTACCCGTTGCATTAGTAGACCAGGGTTCGAAGTGAAAGAGGCGCATACAGAGATACGACGCTGTGCTCCTACGATCTCTGTATAGATCAGGCCTGGATGACTCTGAACTCCCAAAGGCATTGTCATCACACTCTTTCTGGCCGATTTCGGCCCGCCTGACAACGCCATCATCCACATCAAGTGCAATTGGCATCGAGGCAGTATGAGCTATGAGTTGAGGAGCGTGCCACTTCGACGCGCTTCCTGTGACATAAAAACCAAGATATTATCAACCATCAGAGGCTCGATGGAATAGCTCACAACAGCAACTCAACTATTAGCGCGCGATGGGTTGTCGATAGTGGGGTGGTTCCCGCTTTGACGATGGCCACAACCCGCACCAGTTATCCCTGCCTGACAACCGTGCATTTGTCGTTCCGTCCCATAATAAGAGCCGAGGCCACGGACCAGCTCCTGTTCACTCTCGTGGCGATTGTTGTTATTAACCTCATTCGATCTCGAGCAACAGCTCAGGGAGAAAAGAGAGCTAAGCATGCCGCAGATTCATGCAAGCCGGGTCTCCAGATACATGCCTACTTCTTTGCTAACATCAAACTTCAGAGAGATCTTGATCCACCAATAAGGTGACATCTGAGCGGTAATACATGTCTTTCCGTGGTATTCCCTATTCGAGACATGTCCGCTATGTCATACCGTGCACTCAAGAGAATGCACCATGGCGCTTCGAGTTCCTGCATCTAACGTGGCGGATGTTAACTGATCTGAACGTGGCCATCGCAAAACCAGCACAGAATCGGCAGACGAATGATCCCGCTCCAAGTCGACCCTGACCCTGACTGCATTGCATGGGCACAATGCACAGCAAGCGGCAGGGGGTGCTACAGTGATTTCCCAGATATTTTACTAGGCCATAACTCGAAATTGTGGCATATCAAATTATATCAACTCGATTATCATAGAAATGGTTGTTATTTGTATGGGTCAAGAACGCCCTACGGTTCCTAACATGACAGACATGCCGGACTACCAGAGTCAGATGTGATCATCAAGAACCCTTCTATGTGACAGAAAAAGGAATGCTGGATGCCCGCTGATTGCCGTTGGTCTTGGAGAACCTTGGTCAGCTTCTCCGTCCGTACCGTACCTGGAAACGTTGATCCCGCCGTAAGCGACGGTAGAGCAGGATGGTGTCTTCCACAATTCCAGCGAATGAGGCGCTGCACTTGTTTCGTCATGTTCTTGAAAGGCGGTTCCGGGGCGTTACATTGCCGGGTCGAAGATGCCAAAAATGGTAAGACGGGGACTTCAGCCATAGGCTGACGAATAATATTCCTGGGGAGAGTCGCTGGAGAAAGACAATTCGTGGCCACTGCACATCTTGGAAGATCAACTAATTACAATCTCTCACGCACTTTAGCTGCTCTCAACGGAGTACAGGGTGATATTCTTATTTCCAATTCGGGATGTTTCGCCCTGTCATATCTGATAAAGGCCTTACAGTCCGTGCTATCACAATGCCCGTCAGCGTTGATCAACGCCTTTCGTCAACAACGGTTGTCACACCAGACTGCATCTAACGCTCGTCCTACTATCAAATGTTGGTGACTTCAACTTTTGCTACCCTCGCTCTCGGCAATTGCGCACACCTTACTGCCTGTCTCTAGAAGTGATAGTCATCAGTAATACGCTGCAGGTCTTGGTCTACCGCCGTACAGTACATACACGACGCGTTTCCCCAATCACCCAATGACTCTGTTCTTGATATCATAAAAAAATGATTCGTCATAAATCCAGGGTCAAGGCCACAATTAAGAGGCACACTGTATTCTCTGGTCTAAGCCATTTCGGCTGACTCTTCTGGCAGCTAACTCCTGACATGCTTGTGTGCCAAGGCAGTGAACAAAGTGCACTGTGAAAGGACTTGGCCCCAAGGTATCTCATGGGATTGCTCGCAGATAGCAGCCTTACCCCTGTATGAGGGCACAGACAGACGATGGCTAATAAACCTTGGTACCCCTCCCCCAGACAGAAACAGACTGACCAGAACTGCAAATAGATCTTCAGATCCAGCAGAACACGGCAGCCAAAATGAAAGACGCACTAATTCCCGGAGATGGTGCTCCATAAGCCAAACGGACTGAGGGAGGAAAGAAAACTTGGGATCTTTATCATCGATGACGAAAAGACTGAGGGAAACTGTTCCAAATTTGGGGGACTATATGATGAATTTATTTTGACATCTGTTATTAAGGCCTCAAGTTTTCTTTCGCCCTAAGGACAGAGCACAATAGACTTGACTGCTTTATTTTAACTCTAGGTTCACATAAACACTTGTCACCGCTGATCAAGGCGAGTAGTAGTTGGTAATGATGCTTAGACTGATTCGTCAGCCTCGGTGATCGCCCAGCACTTATGAGGCTGTTGATAGTTGAGCCACATTGCTATGCAATCCTTGATGAGATCGGATTGCTGGACTCGTTCGTTCACAGTTTCTAGCTTACGATATGGGTTCCTCTGGCTGGTATCTGAATAGCAAGATAGAACAATGCTGCTATCAATGGTTGAAATGAAATACGTGCGGATTTGTTACGTTCACCGGGTTTGTCGGTGCGAGTGTGAGTGATTATCATCACACCAGGAACAGGGTTGTTGAAGAAAAAGCAAGCAAAACAGTTCCACTACCTACCCGAGGACTTCGCATGGAAATCGCCATGGTTGAGCGAGAGATACATACGGACGAGGATCTAATCAACACCCCTGACGTTCACTAGGCCATGAACACAGCATCATACCATCATCGACACGACATGAATCGGCGTCGAGGTTACTCCTCCGATGCCTGGTGATAGAGATGGTGGGTGCAGTCTTGGTCAAATATGGATGTTGAGACTGTCGAGGAGTCTTCTTTTGAGCCTTCACATGTGCCCGCGCCTCTGGATTAGAGACAGACAGACATACATCCCTGAACGCCACGGGCGGGAATGAGCAGCTTGTCGACTGTTGAATGAGACAATTCCATAGGCTATTTGTTGGGCGAGTGAGCTTGGGGCTGGGGTAGGCTCATGCTCATGCTCATGCACAACATGCTCGCTTTTGCGGATCCCAGAAGGTGATAGAAATGGGGACATGGACCCATCCATCCATTCATGTGTATTGGTGGTGTGGGGAAGCAAGGCATGTCTTAGTCCAACGTCAATATGATGTCGTCTTTGGTGAGCAATCTTGGAGGGTCAATGATTGATTGATTGATTACTCACAGGCTACCGTACCCCAGATCAACTATCGATTTGCCCAAGAGTTTCGGGAATAGTCTCGTGTCTCATGAGGGTTGCGTTGATACGAATCCGGATATCACCCAAGCCAACTCAGGGTCGTATTGATTAATGTCGACGATACCCGTATTTAGGTCAACATGACTATGGTAAGACATCCTAATGAACAGGGTAAGTTCAGAACCTTGCTTGAAGCAAGTCAAAGACACGAACATCTGATATTGAAATAGCCTGCCTTATCTGCGGTACACGACTTACATCAGATCAGCCCTAGATCAAAGTCTGGGTCCGGGGTCCCAGGAGAGCGGAAGCCACTCAGCTCTCATCACAACTTTGCGCCCGTACAAGATAGCCTCTATCTTACAATCATCACAGCCTTAACTCCTGACACCGCCTTTCTGGTGAGCACACCAAAACGGAACAACCTAAGCGCTGCGGACGAAATCGATAGAGTCGCAATCACCACGCGAGATCATCAATGCATGTCTCGGAGCCCATGTCCTTAGACTGTGAGTGGATTAGTGCACTCCATCTCAAGATCTCAAGAGACTCCCGAAGAGGTTGCAACAAGAACCCGGGCTTTTTTGTAGAGCAAGGCTAATATACAGAATAAACTCAAAAGGAGATCGCCATAGGATTGCATAATTTCACGACAAGGACCAACGCTTTTACCACGTCTCTTCAGCTCTTTTTGTCAAAAAACTGCTCACGCCTCGTGCAAGAGCAAAGGCAGCTTGATACCGGAGATTTCTTGAACCCTGTGCCTCCTTTTGCCTGCTGTTTCGTAAGGCTGTCGATCATTGTTTCGAAAAACCTGATATCGAGCAAGCTGATGCTCAAGACTGCAACCCCATACATCTTTCGGGGTCTTTCCCCCTTTCCTTCGCTTCGTACGCGGCAGCCACGGCAGTCCGTGATCTGATTCCAATACCTTTGCCAAGTGTCTCACAATACTCACCGCAGAACCAGCTGCTTTCTTAGCAGCCACACAATGATCTTTGTCAAAATCACCCAGCCAGTCATGTCATCAGATCTAGACAGTGCGCCGGATTTGGAAGCAAGGCAGGATCAATACTGTCACCTATCAAGCAGCGGGAGGCTGAAGGAGGTGGTGCTGAGCACAGACTGCACTGTCGAGAGGCTGCGTATGTTGGGAATTTCTGATGCGTGATGGATGGACTGGACCCTAGGTCGGCTGACAAGCCATGTGATGCTCTTAGCTGCCCCCAAGCTCCCCACCAGTTGGACACCGGAATCTGTTTCTCGCTTCCAGCAATATTGGTTCGAGGTATGGCCCAGACCGTGAAGCGGCGAAGAAAGTGCAACGCGTACATTTTGATTGAACGCGACGCGTGCGAGGCTCAGCCAGCCTCGCTCTCTTCTGCTCCGAAAGGTGTGTGGGCATTCCCACTATGGTGTGCCAAGTTCACATGCTAACCATTACCAATTGGCGAGGCAGTCACCGGGTCTATTCGGATTCGCCTTCGCGTTCTGAGTGAGACATGACAAGAGAACCGGGCAAAATAATGGAATCCTCGGAGTATGAAGTGGTGTATGAAAGAGACGGACAGCACGGAAGAGAGTGCTCGTATTGACCTCTCTGACATTGCGTGTATCATGTTGCAGCCTATTCAGAGAACGGCGACATTATTGTTGGGGCTTCGTGAAGTCGACTCCCAAGATGTCGTCCATCCATGGCCCGACCTTTGCCGCGTCGCCATCAGCCATGCCAGCTTGGGAAAGCTGTGCGTCCCAGCTGGAGACGTTGTAGATGGATGATGATGTGAGTGCTGACAGACCACCTTCTGAAGCGGGAGATGAAGGGCCTTCGGCTGTAAATTTGTCTACGACACCGTGTCTAGCTTCGAAACGAAGCTTGATCTATGTTCCTGTTAGTTTCTTTGTCAAATGCCTCTGCCAAGCGGTGTGTCACTCACGTCAAAGTCCAGTTGAGGACGCTCTCGAGGGTCCTCCTCGTACGGAAAAGTTGAGAAGGTGAATTTGGGTGTTTGGCCATAGATCCAGTCCCGCGACTGTAGTTCCTCGTACCCTTTGCTGATGCTATCCGTTTCAAGTACCTTGTCACTGATGACTTCCCGGACATCGAAGTCGCCGTACATGCTTGCAAACTGCTCCACAACGGCAGCCTCGAAAGCAGCATTCTCGATGCCGACGTTGCGGACAGGGCTGCGGACACTGTCGACGCCACGAGTCTTGATATACGGCTCAGCTGGCGAACGCAGCATGCCTGAGATGTTGGTAAGGTCTGGGCTACGTAGAAGACACGTTCCGTGGTGAAGAGATCGAAGACGAGTGAGTTTGTACGCGGACCCTGAAATTTTGTAGGTGCCGATTGGGTCGTCAGGAATATCTATAACGATGTCGTGTCGCTCATTGACACGCGTATTTGGTTTTCCAAGAGAGGAGAGAGCCCTTACGACCATCTCGGCGTGCTTGTTCCGGTCGAAGACTGCAGGAGGGCAGATGACGCTGAAGTTGACATTTCCTTCATCGTGAAAAACAGCGCCCCCCCCTGAACGACGACGGACAAGCTGCACTGGTCCACCAGTCCAACCTACGCTGGCAGGATCATTACGGAACTGGGCGAGTCTTGGAAGATTCACTTCCATCCATGGATTTTGGTTTCGACCAAAGACAATACAAGGATCATTGGTGTAGAGGAAGAGTATGGTTGATTCTGGGGGCGTCTTCTGGAGAAGATGGTGCTCAACAGAGAGGTTCAGGAAGGGATCACGAGAAGTCGAAGTGTATACTTGGATCTTATTGGATGAATGAGAAGCTGCATCGGTGAATTGGCGTCTTGATATGGCTGACAATGAGGGGAAATGTCGTGATATGTTTCGAGGCGTTGAGCCCAAAAACGAGCGATTGGGCCGTAACATGACGATATCGGAATAGAATTTGATAGTTAATAAGGAAGAGTCACAGATGGACAATACAATTGGACCGGAAATACGGTATTATCCAAGGCAATGGATGAGATCGTCGTTGAAGTTATTGTATCCAATGAGCAAAAGAGTTGAGGAAACAAACGTTTGGTTCCTCTCAGCCTCGGAGACGGAAAACCCCAATTGAAGCTGACCCCGCCGCGGACCGGAAATAGGGCGCTGAAAGCCCACCTCTATCCTAGGTGACAAAAAGCTTTAGGGAAACTTAGGTAAGTATAGTGTAACTTAACATATATGTAGAGAATCTTAGACTAAGTATTTTTGGCACCATAGTTTAACGTCACTTACATCCTGAGGAAGCCCTGTAAACTTTAGGGGCAGTTTCAGTTCCGCAACGGACGGTAGCGGGTGCCGGTTCGGGAAATATCCAAACCAGTGAGAACGCTGTGCCTTGCAGAAAAAGGAAAGTACCGAATGAAGAAAGAAAGAAAGAAATTGAAATTGATTGATAATCTGGATCGAGATTTGGTTTGACATGACGTTTTGTGTCCGCTGAGATGGAGAATGCTCACTGAGGCACTGGGCACTGGGGTATCTGGCTTTAGTGGTATGCCGCTACAGCTACAGCTACCTCAGGTTGCTTAGGTACCTAGCTATTGGCTCTGACTTTACAGCGGAAGAGCGATTATCCAGACTTTATGGAATCAGACATAGTTGCATGGTTGAACATCAATTGAGTCACAACAAAAGCGGCCCGATGTCGCTTAATGACAGCTATATAATATGGCCCTTCCAAGTTATATGATAGCTCATGTTTTTTATCTGATAACCTAGCGTCTGTTCTATAAGAGTCGATCATCCTTGGACACTCTTCTAAAGTCATCAACTGAGGCTACTCAACTGACCAATCAGATCGCTCACAAAACATCTACTGTTGCCCCTCCCCCGCGCTTTCCAACGCACAAAAATTTGGACCGAAATCGGCAGGAACCAAGTCCCCTCCAGGCCAAGAACAGCCTCATCTTCCCTTTCCATTCTCCAACGGTCGCCATCTTTTCTTCTTCCTTTGTCAAAGACAAATTTCACTTTATCTCTCTCCATCATTAACACAATCATCAAAACAACCATCAACCCATTACATTCATCATCATCATCATCATGTCCAGCATTGGGCAAGTCTTCCGCGTGACGACGTAAGTAACCTCTATTTCCCGCCCTTCCTTGCTGTACCCCACCATCGACAAACAGCCCAGCTAACAAGTATCGCCTCGCAGTGCTGGCGAGTCACATGGAAGAGCTATCTCATGTATCATCGATGGCTGCCCTCCCGGCCTGGACCTTACAGAGGCCGACATCCAGCCTCAGCTGAACCGTCGTCGACCAGGTCAATCGGCCATCACCACGCCTCGTAACGAGAAGGACCGCGTCACCATTAACTCTGGCACCGAAAATGGCGTCACTCTCGGAACACCGATTCTATTGACCGTCCCCAATGAGGATCAGCGACCAAGGGACTACGGTGATAAGACCATCGACATGTACCCCCGTCCCAGCCACGCAGACTGGACTTACCTCGAAAAGTACGGGGTTAAGGCCTCGTCAGGTGGTGGTCGCAGCTCTGCACGCGAGACTATTGCTCGAGTGGCCGCTGGTGCTGTTGCCGAGAAGTGGCTCAAGGAGTCCTACAACATTGAGATTGTTGCCTTTGTCAGCTCCGTCGGAACCATCAAGCTTTTTGCTGATACAGACGCCATGAGCACCGATCCTGCCTTCCTCAGTCTCGCCGAGACTCTCACCCGCGAACAAGTTGACGAACATCTTCCTGTCCGATGCCCTGATGACGCCATTGGCCGAGCCATGGAGGCTCGCATCGCAGAGCTGCGCGACCAGCACGACAGCACTGGCGGAACAGTCACCTGCATCATCCGCAATGTGCCCTCTGGTCTTGGCGAGCCTTGCTTCGATAAGCTCCAGGCTAGCCTTGCCCACGGTGTGATGTCTATCCCCGCTGTCAAGGGTTTCGAGTACGGTTCCGGTTTCCATGGTGCTGAGATGACTGGCAGCAAGCATAATGATCCTTTCGTGCCAGCACCTGCTCTCGACGCCGCCACCCAGAGGACAGGCATTCCTCGCTCCAGACTCCAAACGAAGACGAACCATTCCGGCGGTATCCAGGGTGGTATCAGCAATGGCATGCCCATCTTCTTTAGAGTCGCTTTCAAGCCTCCTGCCACCATCAGCCAGGACCAGATCACAGCACTCTACGATGGCTCAGGCGAGGGTGTTCTCGCTGCTAAGGGAAGACACGACCCCTGCGTTGTGCCTCGTGCTGTCCCTATCGTCGAGGGAATGGCAGCGATCATGGTGGCCGATGCTCTCATGCAACAGAATGCGAGAAAGATGTCTACAGTTAAACCATAGAATGGTAGGAATGGCAAGGATAAGGGAAAGGACAAGGACAAGGACAATGGCGATGACCATGACAAGGAAAACGAGAGGATCGCAAACGAGAGAATCGTAATTGAGAGAATCGCACACGAGGGGATCGCAGTGCATTAGATACCAAAACGGAGAGTATGAGATGGGACTTTTATTGACATGAGGGATGACGACTTTAGACTATTCTTAACTTATCTTTAGCCTTTCAATCCAAAGACTTGAGTAATCTTACAATAATGCTCCCAATGTTTGTGAATATCCTGACAAGTTTGGGACTGTACTGATATAAGCCTCGGTTTTTAATCCTAAACCTAGTACTATATTCTCCCGAAGCTCGTATAAGCTCCTCAACAGTTGTACACAAAGCCTCAGGAAGCAAGAAAATATGAGACTTTAGAAGAGAATGCTAAAATAAGCTTAGTAAAGAGGACCCTAAGCTTAGGTAGGCCAAAGTTACCTAAGTCTTTTTATCATTTAGGATCAAGGTCCTGAGTATTCTTTCCTCCCCTACCTAGACAAAGTCATTGCAGGTTTGGGTGAACATAGAGACGGACCAATAGAAGATAGCTGGGGATATTCCCTTTTCCTCAAAAGTGCCACATCATCATAGAACACATGCAAAATATAGTAAAGATAATTCTTTTCGTATTTATTCTTATGCCCCTCGTATATGAACAGGCCAATGCCTCGTAACCCTTCCAATTCGATAATATCCCAACGCCGTAATGCATCAACTCCCCTGAACAACAACCACGTCTATGTTTGGGGGGTCCAGGGGTGTGGGTATCATGGCCTTTCTGAGACACAAACAAAAACAAACTCCCAAAGGAAAAAAAGATCCCTGATCCAATCACACCTTCTATCATCTTATCTTGGTACTTTTTAATACTTGCTTTTTCTTCCTACTCTTCTCCTGATTGGGCTGCAGCTGTTTCGCTCTCCGTCTCGGCTGTGGGCTTGCTTCGAGCTGAGTCTCCATCTCGAGCCATAATCATGTCCTTTTCAGCTTGAATAGCCTTTTCTCTTCGTTGTTCAACGTCTTCTCGGCGAATAACTTTTCGTAAACCCTCGCTTGCTTGGAGAAGACCGTCGATGCTGATGGCGTGCTCTGTCATCTGATGGCTGATGTATGTGTAAATCCCGGCGGGTGTGTTGCATTGTAGCAGGTTTCCCTCGTTGAGCTTGAGGAGGGCGAGGGCGACCTGGAAGAGGAATGTGCTGCCGTCGTTGGTGCAGAGGACGACGTCCCAGACGCGGAAGAGAGCCTCGGCGCTGAGACAGTCGGTGAAGACGGAGAGGAACCACTGGAAAGTCAAGGCCTCGAGCTCAATGGATAGCGAGTCGAGATGTGCCGAAAGCTTGGGAAGGATTGCTGAGACATACTGTCGTAGCACCTGTTGATCTGCGCGGGAGGCCATGAGTGAGTGGTCGTAGTAGCCGTGCGGAAGGATATTCTCGATGATTGAAGTAAGAATCCAAAAGGCGTCCTCAGCAGAGGGCATCATGAGCAACAAGTTGGCAGCAATTAAATTCATGCCCTGACAGTATCCCACATCCTTGTTGCGTCTGGAGTACGCAACCAAGACCTCGTTCAGCTTCTTGACACCAGGTCCCTTACGGAAAAAGATGTTGTCCGTCAAGGTCCTGTTGATGTCCATCTGAATCTGACTAACAACAACAGCATCGTCGTCCTCGCCAGTCTGAGCGACCAAGTCTTCGTAATAGCCAGGGACACGAAGGGCTGCAGCTCCTGAACACTCTGACCACACCTTGGCACGATAGGTAACAGGAATACCGCCCAAAACCAGGGTTTTGAATTCGTTCCACTTGGCTCGTCCAACCTTTCCTTTGACGCCGAGGCCTGAAACTCCAATCATCTCACCATCGGCAACGCGGGTTTCAGGAAGAATCATGGCAGGTTGTTCGTAGCGAGCGTCAGCAGCAGATTTGGCGGCAGCAATTGCGGCCTCGCCCTCCCGCTTGCGTTCGGCGCGCACCTTCCGAAGAAAATCGTTCCATCGAACTGTCTTCTCACGCTGAAGCGCATCGTGGACATCGCTCAGTTGCTGTAGGAGCAGCTTGACAGGTTCGGTATCATCCTTGGTGAGTGCGATGGATGATTCAGACTGAGAGGGCCGCGAGGTCTCACTGTCAACTGCAGTAGTTGTGCTAGCTGATGGAATAAGACCGGAGTTGGTTGAAACAATTACTGGCTTGGCAGGCTCGGTGGGATATAGCTCTGGCTCGGGTGTTTGAGCTCCCTCCATAACCTCGATGGATGGAATCGCGATACTTGGCGTGTGACTGAGAAGTTCGGTGGGAAACGTTGCGATCTTGAGGTAATCCGTCCATCTCTTAGGTTTGCCCTCTTCCGCGTTACGCTCTTCCATGCTATTTAGGCTCTCAGGACGCCCCTCGCTCGACACACTTCCCTTGGGGCTGGGAAGGTCCTCTAATGCGTTAGGTGAGATGCCACCTCGGCCGTTTGCCAGCATCTCCGTACGACTACCCTTACGAATATGTCGAGCCACCTGCGCCGCCTCGCGTTGTCTTTTCTTGCGTCGCTGGTCGTATATGAATCCAAACCGATCTGTCAGATATTCGCTGTTCGGAAAGTTGTTATAAATATGTGTTAATGTTGGTGGCTGTGACTCTGGTGATCGAATAGCATCCATCTCCACAGGCCCATAGCTCTCTTGTCGGGATGACGAATTATCCGGAGGACTGCCTCGCATGCTATCCCAAGCTTCTTGCCCCTGTGATCGGCCTGATCCTTGAGCAGATGGTCCTGGTGTCGCTTTACGCATCGCCATCAACGCCTTGGGACCGCCAGCGATCGACACTGCTCGAGACTGACCCGCGCGGCTGCTTGTAGTCGAGACAGCTCGGAGAGAACCACCCTTGTTGGAGGTAGTGCTCGCAGCACGGCCTCGAGACTCAGCCTCGCGTGTACTTATAGCTCCGCCCGCCACTAAACGAAGGGCCATACTTGCGAGCGACGACGATGCTTTGCGCTCGCCAGTTGCGCCCGACTGAATGCTTGACGCACGGCTTGGGCTTCGAGTAGATTGCGCGTCTGGCGGGTTGAAGAGATCCTCCTGCAGCGTTGGTCGTCGGTCCATACTAGAGTGCGATCGGATCACCGCTGTAGGATTTACTCCTTCGCCGTTCACACTGTTGGTACGGCTGCCTCGCTTTGCGGTCCCAGAGCCCCAGAGATAATCCTTCCACCCCTTTAACGTGCCCTTGCCGCTGCCGTTCTCACTGGGGTTGCTGAAAGACTGGCTGCTTGCGCGGATGGTAGAGCCCTTGGCGACTGTCTCGCCGTACGCAGTAGCCACTACGGTATCTTGCATCGCATCGCTCATGAGGTCGCTTAATCCAGTATCCTCTCTCCGGAGTCCCTTGTTGGCCGCGCGTAGCTCAGCCTCAACAGTCCGTAGGCGAGTTTCAAGATCCAGGTTAGAGAGGCCGCATTCTCGAATGATCTTGCGCAAGGCCCGTTCTCGTTCATCAGCGCGGCGGCGCATATTGGCGATCTGGGCATCTCGTTGAGCGAGGTCTTCGGATATTTGTCTGATCAGTCCAATGGCGCCGTGCCGCGATATCAAGCGTTGAAGATGTTCATCATCGGCGTTATGTAACGAGCCCGGAACCTTGCGCACCGGATGATCCTCTTCGAACAAGGCACTTCGCAAATCTGAGCCTCCGGTCAGATCAACTATCGAACTGCGCCCAGCATCCTGGGCCGCAGCCGGAGGAACGGGAGTGTCGTCGGTGGCATCGTCTTGTCCGCTGAGGGGATCATTGCCTGGACTTTCAGGTGAGAAGCTAGGAAAGCTCGTGAGACTCTTGTCGCTGGCAGCTATACTGCTCGCAGAGCTGACAGGCTGACTGGGACGTTTCCGACCGCGAGGGCCTCTGACAGTTGCGCTTCGGTTGCTTCTGGAGCTTCGGTTCGAGGTGTGGGATACGTGGGAGGCGTGTGACGCATATGAGGCGCTGCTGTGCTGGGAGACGGACCTCTGGAGTGACGACATAGGGTCGGCCGCTTCCATGGCCGTCGCCATAGCTGAAGAGATCGAATCGTATTGGGGGTTTATGCTTGTCTAGAGACAAGACAGGTAAAATGCTGGGAGAAAAAAGATGAAGAGGAGGAGAGCGAGAGAACGAGAGAGAGCAAGCAAGCAATCGATCAATCAATCAATCAATCAATAATGAAGGGTGTGGGTTGCACAGACAAGGGAGGGTGTGCGATCGAAAAGGCAACCGAGGGGTTTGTACTAGGTACATGTGCTTTTGCATGGGGATGAATGGAAAGCTGTCGATATGACATTAAGTAAGATATGACAATATTCATAGAATTGCGATGAAGGAGCTGGAAGCAGCTTTGAATAGGAGAAGCATTCAAAGCAAATAATTGAAAAATATTCTGTTGTCTTTGCAACCATTGAATAATGTCTTAAAATTACCCCCTATGAAGAAAGAGCCAGAGCAACCAAACTACGCCTCTTCAAAGTATCTGTACCTGTTGCCCAGGCGCTTCATGCCCTTCTAGGTTGTCTGGGCTTGTTGCTCCTCCGTAAAACTGATTGGCTTTCCAGAGCATCATCTATCATTTTTAGGGAGCCCAAGTCGCCCTACCGCACCAACCCGCTCTGAATTTCTAGCAGACCGAGCAGAGGCGATAAACCCAATCGTCAAGATGAAAGGACGTTGTTGATAGACAAATCATTTCCCTAATTCACGACCACGCCAAGAAAAGCTCCTTTGTTTTTAACAAATACACTATTTCCCTATCAACCTCTCATATCAAAATGGTACCTGACGCTCGTCTCCACGTTTAGGTTTTTCCTTTCCCTTTTTCTTCAAGCCCAAGGGGCACCACCACCACCAAAAAAGCTTGGTTATCTTAAACCACCAGCGCCAAAAGCTGAGCTCAGACATGATCACTTACAAGCTCGTGCACAGTGAGTGAGGTAGATTTCATCTCCAGGGCCATCCCAGCTAGACTACACCTGGCCAACAGCCCGAAGATTCCCGCACCCTGGACAATTCCAGAACATTTCGCATCCCAGCCCATGTCTGACTCGTCAGTAAAACAACATGTGGCTTGTTTCTTCTTCTTCCTCTGAAAGGAAAAGAAAAGAGTCAGAAATGTGTTTGTTATGACTTGTATCACGCGACCATTGTCCAGCTTTGAGAGCTTGATGAGCAAGCAACCTTGATAGCTTTAAAACTTGGTAACTACACTCCCAGAATGGAGTGCGTATCTCTGACGTTGATGAGGCTGCAATGATCAGCGTGACTTCATCCTGCAGCCAATTAATATTCTGATACAAGGTACCTTACCCTTGAAGATTAGGTTACTGTGTTGTACCTGATACTTTACCGAGTGGACGCGTTTTGGGTTGGGCTACAGCATCATCCGCATGATAGACCAGGCTAAAGACCTCCCTTGTCAATGCGTCTCGTAATTAATTGTTTGACCCTTCACTTCTCTTCACTTCAGTTCAGCTTCAGTATCCATGACTTCTCATACCATGTATGTATTCATACAGCTCATGTCCCCATAAGCTACCTTATGTAAGATAATTACTCGTAATAGTTAATCCCATAAACTCCTACCAATGCCAAAATCCAGCCTGGCAATGCCATCTTCATTCATAATCCGTTTTCCTACCCCTTTATTAAGGGTCATTCCCTAGCCTGCCTCTCGCTCCCTTGATCTGAGAAAAAAAGAAATCAAAACCAATCAAAACATTCCACAAACGCCTCGGTCAAATATGCACAGCTCAAAACCCCCTTCTCGCCTCTTGAATCATACACTTTTGTAATACCCCTTAGGCAAAGCTGTCCTCTGCATTCCAACGGCTGCTTCGCATCGTCCCCATTGTCTCATTTTCCGCCGTTACATCTTTGTAAGGTGAAGAATTTTCACCCACGAGTGTCTCATCCGGCAACAGGCCCTCAGCAACCAGTGTCTGAAACACGGCGTCTTTGGCTAGAACCGTCTCTCGGTCGATGCTGAGGCCATCCAGTTTTCGTAATCTCTTGCAACTTGCCACAAACACAATTTGGTGTAGTCTTCGCCGTAACTTGGTCATCTCATCTAGTCGGCTAGAGAACAGCTGGTCTCGCTCGACGTCTGTGTCAGGCAGCATGAACGGATCAACGTAGCCCTCACGATCCACAGGAACCAACATTTGCGTTGGCGCATAGAAACCAATCGTAATAGGATTGTCTCTCAGATCAAGCTGAGTGAGGTGTGGAAACTCAATAAGCAACTCCGTCACCATGGTAGAATCAGCCAGTCGGTTACCTGCCACCAGGAGCTTCTTGAGTCGTGGAATGAACCGGAGCGGTTCCAGATCTCGGATCGCGTTGAAGTTGATGTTCAACGTTCGGAGGTTAGGCATCAGCTGGCCAAGGTTGTCCGGCAACGCCTGAATCCCACAGTTGGCGAGCTCAAGAAGTTGCAAGTTGAGAAAGTCCACTGTGGGCTCAAAGGTGCCCAGGTAGTTGCCAGAAAGGAAAAGCTTGCGGACTTCGCAAGCTGAAGAAAGGAAGCCAAGGTCGAGAGCCTTATCTGCCCGTTGCTCCCTGAGACTCAGGCTGTCAAGCTTTCGAGCTCGGCTGAAGCCACTCAACTCAGTAATGCGGTTACGATCAGCATGTACTGAGTGTAAGTTGGGCAGGTTGCTGACGTCCAAACAGGTAAGTTGATTATCGCTCAGTTCCAACTGTCGAAGCGTTTTGATACACGATGGCGCCACAAAGCTTGTAAGCTTGTTCTTGGACAGCCTCAATCGTGAGAGAGCGGGAGCCAACTCGAGGTTCCGGACCGATGAAACCCTGTTGCCTCCCAAATCGAGCTCAGTGAGGCGCTCCATCTTAACTCTTGCAAAATCAACCTCCTCGATCAAGTTGTCTCGGGCTCGAAGAGACAGCAGTCCATCATGGGTATCGAGGCCGTCAAGGCTCGTAAGTTGGTTGTTATCGGCCCTGATGCTTCGCAGATGTACCAAACCTTTGAGAGCAGAAAGGCTCTTGACCTCGTTACCAGAGATATCCACGTACTGAAGGTTCATCAAATGATCCCAAGATGTCAACTCGGTCAGCATATTCTGTGATACCTTGAGCTGCCGAACACTAGGCGGCACACCATCCAAGTGTCCCAGTGCATTCTTGGAAGCGTCTAGTGTTACCAGCTTGCCGCAGAACTGGTCCAGCATGTGCAGACTTCCCAGCCGCTTCTCGTGAAGATCTAGTTCTGTGATATCTTCCCAGTAAGGCTCATACGGCTCAACCTCACTAAGCTTGTCCACAAGTTCCCGTATCGTCATGGACATGACCTTCTTAGAACCATCTCCAGTGGCCCCGTGCCGTCGACCCATAACATAACTAACCTCGAAGCCGAACGACTGATCCGTATTATTGATAGTAAATTCAGACAAAGGGCTAAGGGAAAGCTTTCCAACATTTTGGCCGATCATGACACTGTCATCCGTAGGAGTCGGGTAGAAGTTGTTGTTTGGCGTTGGGTTTACAACGAAGCTGAGACTTGTGCGGCGGCCGTCGGGTGTCTTGTGACTGACGACGCTTGTGTCCCCAATGATGCTAACTTGGCGCTGGTCATCAATAGGAAGCTCGATTGTGCTATCCTCGTCTTGCTCGTCAATCCGCGAAACAGGTCGAGGAACAAATGCTGGGCCATTTCGTGAAGGAATACGGTTACTCCAGCCCTGGCCATTACCACCGTTCTTCAATGCTGATTTTCCAATGCTAGCATGACCTGGCGACTTCCTAGGTGATGAACTGTTGTTGAAATGACCACTGGGAAGCTCAGGATCATCTTCAAGGTTGTCCAAATCCTCTGCTACCACCACATCTTGTATGATGGATGCAACAGGCGAAGAGAACGTGATGGTGAGGTTACGTTTCTTGGTGGTCGTCGAGGGAGTGCTGTTAGCCTTGTCGTCGTGGAAGCTGCTCTCATCTTGGCGAGATTCTTCGAGATATAGCTCGGAATCTTCCATTACCCGGGCATCTAACTTCTCGAACTCTTCTCCGACAAGGCTGTTCATCTCTGGGCTCAGCTGCCCATCAGGTGACAATGTCGTGAAGCCTCTAGCAGATTGGAACTTTGCAAACTTGGATGGGCTGGTGGGCGACCTGGCCTGGCTTGGGCTGCCAGCCGCGTTGCTCTTCTTGGCGGTGGTGAGATGGAGGTTCTGCATCTCTCTCGTCAAATCCACAGACAAATCTGGGATACTGGCGAAAGGATCATCCTCACTGTCTGATGGAAGAATATTCATAGGCCGCCGAGTAGGTGTCTCCTTCTTCTTGATCCAGATATTGTTTTGCTTATCGAGGTACATACTGCCCACTCGATCCGGGATAAGATGTGACACACTTTCGGGCATGATAGTTCTTCGGGTCTCAGAGCCATGCGAGGACGTTGTAGGATAGGTTCTATTTGTCGATACCCCCGATGACTGGGAATGATAGTCGCGTGAGGGACTTGATGGTATCGCATCATGAGCAGGGCCGGCGGACAATCGAATGTTAGGTGGATCGCTGATGACTTCGTCTTCAGTGTTGTATGACAGCTCTGATCGCTGGCGAGGCGCCTTCTTAATTTCCTGCTCAATTTCTTGATCGGCAAGAATTGCTTCCTTGACCAGGCCCATGGATCGCATAGACAAGGTAATGATGTCTCCCATGTCGCTAAACTCCTGGTACTTCCTCAACCGCTTGATCAGCTCTGGATCCTCCTGGTGCTTCGGCGGTCTGGGCATCGGGTTTCCTTCACGGCTTGGAGGACGAGACAAGGGCTCATTCGTTGACTCCTGATAAGAGTCATCGAGGTCATCCCCTTCTGGTGTGCCGTGCTCAGCCTCCGATTCTTCCACACTTGAGAGACCTGGTGGTCTCACTTGGTTGCGGATCATGGCCATGATTTGTGCAGCCTGATCGACAAAGTCCTGAGTCCTAATAGACGGCTTACGGTCAACCTCACTATGGCCATCCGTAGAATAGCCCAGAGTCTCCTCCTGTAATGCCCGGACAAGAGTCCTCTTCGGCTTTTCGTGGGTTATATCATCCTCCGAGTGCATGGTCTCGTTCGGCTCACTACGCTGGGACGATCCACGGCTTGGCGTAGGACTGCGTGGGCGGAGAATATTTCTCATTGCAAGCACATTGGGGTTCGCAAGTTGGAACTCACTAGGTCGTGCATCCTTGCGTTTCCTTCCCATAATCGACTGCATGTCACGGCTGGCGGACTCCACTCCTTCTAACCTATTTTCTCGGCCAAAAGCAATGTCGGAACGATGTAGCGTGCGGCGACGCTTTGGCGTTGGATCCTTGGACGGAGACGTTCGAGGTCTCTTACCCTCTGATCCGCTATCGCGTTTGGGGGTATTGACATTGCCTGGAGCTCCCTTTGCTGGACTCAGAGATTTGCTGTGGATGTGACTAGAACCCGAGATTGTCCTGTGGTGCTTGCTACCAGACGAAGATGTGGACTTGCCCCGGCGCCTGCGTACGAGTAACTGGGCGTCATGACCGGGAGACGCTACCTGCTCCGGATGTTGAAGAACTGACTCAACTGGTGGAACATCTGGTGACTGAGGGGCACCATTCTCCTTGTCGGAATAGACTGCATCTCCTTGAGAGACATAAGAAACTTCCTCACTAAACTCGTATCCTTCAAGATCTCCAAGGCCAAACCGACTGAAAGATCTTCCACCGATAGGCCTGTGACTCGTTGTCGGCAGAGCAGGGCTAGACATGGAGTCTCCGTATTCGTGAGCGGGCATATCAGACTGATCGAGAGGAGCTTGAGATCCTGAGGATTGCCGGGAAGGGGTACCCGACATGCCTTCCTCGAATTGACTGATACGCCGGAGCAGTGTTTGGTTGGTAAATGTATCATAAGGGCCAAAAAGCTTGAGAGGACTTCCAGCAGATGGCGCACTTCTGCCGTGATTAATCTGCTTCTTGTCTGGACTGGGGAAAGGAGCTCGTGGTAAGGACGGGCTAATGTTAAAGTAGTCGTTTTGATATGGGTTGGTAACTTCCGTTCTTACGGAAGGAAACTGTTTGGGAGTGCTGGCCTGCAGGGACTCCTCGGGAAGCATTCCACTTGTGTCAACGCCCAAGCCAGGGCTGAGATCACGATAGCGGAATGAACCATCTCCTGATCGACCCCCTCGTTGGAGGTTCAAGAATCCGCCTTTTGTTGCATATTCTTCAGTATCCTCAGGAGTCGCAGATGCTTCCGGGTTAGGCTCATCAAATCCCGTCTTAGGGTCAACTGCAGGATCTAGCAGCATTTGATTAATGCGCAAGGCTTCGAGTTTCTGCTTCAATCTGTCTGCTGGCAGCTCAATGGGCGCAAAGTCCATATTGCCGTCCTTGTCGCTCTGCTTGCCGATAAGAATGGGACTGAAATCTTCATTGCGAATCACGCTTTGGCCGCTAATCTTTCGAACGCTACCGTTCGTCTCAGAAGGAGCGCTTAAACAGCTTTCATCGCGGTAAGACTCGTCTCGGTGTCTTGAGGGGGTTTCATCTCGAGGGCTAGGTATACTGGACACCATAGAATCTTCCACATTGAGCTTGTATTTTACCTCTCTTTGTGCACGTCGGGGGCTAGGGCTCGGTGTAACATCGTTTGGATAAAATGGCTCTTGGTTCTCAAGTTCATCAAGCTCGTCGAGTTGACTCAGATCGGGTTCGAGGTCGTTGTTGGCAACGCGCTGGGGATATGACGGTGGACTAGACGGCATCATAGAAGATTCCAGGCGTCCCTCTTCGTCTGCATCGTCACCTGAAGCGTCGGGCGGTCTGAACATGTCTTGTAATCCGGTCGCAGCTGAACAAAACAGGTCGCGCTGTTCGCCATACTGAACGTCGCCGTACACCAGTCGTCTCTTCCACTCTGGTGTATCCTGTTGCCTTCCAGGTGACGATTTGTGTTGAATAGTGTTATGCACAACAGAAGCGGTCGTGGAGGCAGAGACAGATCTACTGGCAAACCTTCCGGGTGGAATTTTGGAGCCTTGTGATGGTGGTCTAACGATGCGCTGGCTCGAAATGTTGATATCATTCGCGGTGCGCTCGCTAAGTATGTTGAAGCTCGAATCGCGAGCAGCTGACGATAATTGGGGTCGTGAGCCCAACGTTCTACGCGGTATCCTACTCGGCGTCTCTCTTGGTTTTGTCTTGGGTTCTTCGGTATCTTTCAAAGGGGGAAGTTGAATGGCAGAGGAATCGGATCTGGGCTGAGAAACCCAATCCTCGGACAATGAGTCTAACCAAGCGTGCTCCATGGTGTCGCCCTGGAAGCGCAAATCAAGGTGTAAAAATGTCAATGCGAAGCCATGAACTAAACAAAAATCCTAGGCGGCGGTTGGTGGGGTCGCGAGGTGATGTGTTTATGTTGCAAGTGCACAAGGGACGACTCAAAGACAGAGCCCAGGAGGAGAGGAATGAGAATGCTGAGGTGAAGATGTTTTAAATCACAGGCGAGAAGTAGGGCTGTTGAACTAAGACATGGGGTCTCGACAAAATATTTAAACAAACAAGCACATGCGAAATACAGATCGAGAGACGACGTTGTTTGCGCGTATCCTTGAGCTTTGGACTTTGGAGAATCGAGATAAACAAGACCAGGGTCCTTGATACGGTTAGAGCCGTTGCTCTGTCAACGGTGGGACCCACGCATGCTAGCTAGTATCATGAACGATCTTGATTGCCAGGGGAGGAAAACTCAGGACCTTGATCCTAAAAGACAAAAAGACTTTAGGTAACTTAGCTTAAGCTTATGGGACTCTTCAGTAAATTTATTTTAGCACCCCAAGGTATTCTAAAGTCTTATGCTTTTTTGCTCCCCGAGGACATGCTTCAAAAAGCAATTTTTTGACCCTTATGACTCAGGAGGTCTTCAAATTTCAATTAGAAACAAAAGCATGAATGCAAACATCTTCTCTATTGTTTCCTATCCGATTCTACTCATCAATAAGAATAATTTTCTATGTGAATGGACTTCCATCGCTCTGTGTCACCGTCATGACGTATGATAAAGCACTTTACGCGACACCACGTGACTTGACGCGGGGCGCGTCTCCCTGGTGATAGACCGTGAATCCATTTCTTTAGACAGGGATCAGGAATCAATAATCACCCAAACAGTCGGTCAACGCTGTATATGCTTCTAAAGACAACGAATTTCCACCAGGAGGGCGCAAGCCTCCAATACTATCAACATGGCCGCCCAGACCGTTGATCCTCTAGCGGACGAGCTCGCTCTGGGATGGGGTGAAGACACGATTTACTGTGAAGCGACTTGCGACCCCGAAGATGTCTTGTACGAAGGCTCAGACGACGAGAACTACGATAACCCTATGTCACGAAAACTGCGTATCGAAGCAGCCGGTCAAAGATTTCTCGACGGAAAAGCTCCAGTCCTCTTGACCGCATTGCTCAGAGGTCCCTTTGATGCGACATCCTCGAACTGGGTCAACCCTTGGCGTTCAAAGCACCGAACGGCTGGAAATGCAAGAATCATAAGGACGTCGCCAGGGAAATTGAAAAGGTCCGCCAATGTTCGACGCAACGTATCTATACCAGAGACAGTTCAGCCGGCTAGTGATAGTCTGGAATGTCACCTCCCGAGCCCCGAAAGCCTCAACCAAACTTCCGAGACCGAAACACACCCTTATTTGGAAGAAGATGAGCTGGCCAAGGTCCGAGAATGGAGAGATGCCGTGGATGCTGAGAAGAAACCGAAGGCGAAGGACGAGTTTTGGGCATCAACACCACAAGGGTCATTATCTGAGAGAAAGCGAAAGGCCAAGGGATCTTCATGGTTGAAACATTTGGCGAATAATAAACGACGACGAACAGGTGTCACGGAAGCGGGCTCCATCGATACTCCAGTCCCGTCCCGAAATCAATCTTCGCTCTCAGCTACGGCGTTCAACACATCCTTTTCAAGTGTCCCCGATCGGTTGCCGTCTTCCGCCATTGCGAAAAAGGGATTCTTCTCAACACCAAGCAAAGCCTCAGTTCCCCAACGAGGCTCGGTACCCGGAACTACTGATTTCAGAGCTCAAGATGAAGTGTCTAGCAATCGCCCAGCTTTCGAGACCCAAGAAGATGACAGTTTCTGTTTCAAAATGCGACCAAAGGCCGATCAAGATGCCCCCATGTCCAGAGATGAGGACACTTGGTCCGGCCTGCCATCCCCTAATGACGACTTGGCCAGCACAATATCCGAAAACAGCACACCAGTAGAGGAAGGGCGCAGCCTACGAGACTCTGATGTTGCGATGGAAATTGACCAAATTGCTGTGACAAGCCCTCTGTCATCCATTTCAAGCAAGGAGTTTCATGGATTCGATGTTTCTGACAGCCGGATGATTGACACCACGACATCTGATTCGGAGCTCACAAGTTGTCCTAGTCAAGTGTCAGCGGAAGACGGAATGGTGCTCCTTGCTGAAGAAATGTATAGCGAATGTCAATCAACCACAGGGTCAGAAGATGAGGACATGGGTGGGACGACCGATGTCACCAGCAGCCTGGCTGTAACTGAAAACCACGAGGGCAGTGTAACTGCTTCTGTGGATGAATCTAGCGAAGAAGAGGAAGAGGAAGAGGTTGGCAAAGCGAAAGCCACTGAAGTCGTATCCCCAACAACAACAACAATCAATAATAGGACGCCACAAACCTTGGCAGGACGTCGTGAGGCTGAGACGACGCCATCAAAACCCACAACACCTTCTCATGCCGAGTATCTTCTCAGAACTTCAATCAAGAAGAGGTTCATTCCTCAAAGCTCATGGGAAAAGTTGGCAAAATTGACTGGAAGTCCTGCCTATCAAAGCTTACCCCAAAGAAGAGCATCTTGCCCGTCGAAGCTGGCCTCCAACTCTCCCAGTGGTCGATGGAAGACAGCATCAGTTCAATCTACCCCCATGAAGACGACTCTACGTCGAGCTTTGAGTCTTCCCCAGCCGTCGTTACAGAACGTGAGGAGACCAACTGTTGTCGATAGCCCAGCCAAGGAGCGACAGCTGGAGCAAGAACAGCGCCAACCCAACTCACCAAAGGACACACGCATTCCCTTCTCACAGCAGACCCCATGGGTCGATAGTAAGCTCTCTCAGTACGCTACACTGAGCCTAGGCAAAATATCTACAGACAGCCCTATGTCAGAGTTAAAGGAAACGGAAACTATCGTCGCTGAATCTAGCCCTGTGGAGCAGACACCTTGGACAAACGAGATGACCGAACTGCCAGCGATGCCCCTGGCCCTGACACCTGTCGTCGAAATAGAGGATTGCACGGCGGTCGAAGAGCCAAACACACCAGCCGTTGCATCCCAAGTCGATACGTCACTACAGGATGCCTCTGCGGCAGCCACAACGGTCATAGAATCGACACCTGAGCCCCAATTCTCGGTCAAGTCATTTGCATCCTTCAGATCAATTTCCCCAGGGCATGATTCTCGAAGAAGCAAGCGCGCTGCTTGGAGGGGATCGGGAAGTCGTATGCCGAGCACGCAAGGTATTCTGGCTTCCGCAACGAAGAATCCTTGGGTGGTCAGGAGCTCTGAACGTCGAGTCTCCTTCGCACCGCTACCCCATGAGGCTAAGGGATACTCGAGTAGCCCAACAACGCCTTGCCCATCTACGTCTAAGGGACGTCAAGGCTCACCACCACCTGATACTCCTATGTCTGAACTTCCTACGTCTGGAGATGACAAGTTCCATAAGCACTTTGATGCTGTGGTGCGAGGACCTATTATCCGTCACAAACAGCGTTTGCTTCCATCAGAATCACAGCGTACAGCTGGCAGCCCGATGCCAGATGCCATGGCAGAGGCTTTTCTTTCGGCAGACCAGTTGCGTCAATCAGCTCCTCCTTCAGATCCGACTAAGAGCGATCGTGAGTCTGATGAGTCGCAAGACCCTATGGAAATGGCAGAAGATGTTTTCCGCGAGATGGACCACGTATTCGAATGGAATCTCAGTGGAACAGAGTCATCACCCCAGAAGACTCAGGGCCAGCAAAGTCCATGGTGAAAGGATCACCGAGAACGTTTACAACTACACAAAGGTTTCATGGCGGGCTTTACACCTATGGATGAATCTACTACTTTCAAGAAAAAGGATTTTGTTTT
Organism: Fusarium mexicanum; assembly: GCA_013396015.1. Taxonomy (NCBI): domain Eukaryota; kingdom Fungi; phylum Ascomycota; class Sordariomycetes; order Hypocreales; family Nectriaceae; genus Fusarium; species Fusarium mexicanum. The sequence goes on along the minus strand of JAAOAM010000016.1, from coordinate 12,491 downwards.
TCATGCATCAGTAATCATGCCGAGCGTCATGGACCTCGAGCGTATCAGGAGTTTAAGGATGAACAGGGAATGAAAGACACGACAGTCAGACTAAAGGAGTCATATATGGAGGTTCACATACCACTCAGGCGTATAACGAGTAGATACCTCAAGTAGATTCATCAACACGAATTCGAATTATGTTATGTTTACTCAGAATCGTAGTTGTGAGGAAGTGGTAAGATGAGTAAGGGGATATAAGAAAAGACAGGATCTCCGTCCTAAATGACAAAAAGTCTTAAGTAAACTTAGGTAAATTTGATATAATTTAATATAATTTAGTTAGATTTAGAGAATCTTAGACTAAGTATTTTTAGGACCTTGATCTAATATCAGAAGTCTTGCGCCCTGGGAACGAGACACGCAGGCAACACTACGGAGTATCAGACTCGAAATCGGATTTACGACATGCGTCGATATGGAATAGGACCAGCTCAGAGCTACAGAGCATTTAATAAGCATTGTACACTCAGTCAAGTCAGTCCCTGTTGTTCCAACCACGTGCACGCCCAGCATTCCAGGGCCCTGGAAACGAGGTGACAAGCTTTCTCATGCTGTACCTCGTCTTCGGGGAGCAAGAAAACATCGGACCTTGATATGGGCGTGTCAAAATAAACTTAGCAAAGGGTATCCTATGTCTATACTAAACTTATGCTAAACTTATGCTAAGTTACCTAAGTCTTTTTATCACTTAGGATCAAGGTCCTGGGTTTCTTTCCTCCCCTAGCTCATAGCATTCGATTCTGACACCGCTTCTTACAAATGCAAATCATGACGAAGACGCATAAAAACTCTTTTCCTTCGCCTATTCAAAAAGAAACGTGCATGATGCAAGGCATGCAATGCTGTCTCCCTTTCATCGCCCATGAGCCCGCGGTTGCGGAGCTGATTCGCCAGGAACCAACGTGCGCCTCACAAATCTCTAATTGAACTTAACTTAACTTACGTTTTGATGTTTTTAATAGCAGCATGTAACGATTATGCCAAGTGGTACAACAAAGTACTTCCTCGCCTTGATTACACGCCCCCTGGCGGCACATGGTTGCGAGGGGAGCTGTTTGTGGATGGGTTGAGCTAGATCGACGATTCAGTGTGGTGAAAGCTTTGGCCAGTGGAAGTTTCGGTGTAGACTAGAAGCAGCGACGGAACGTGTGTCAAGATGCCGGAATCGTATTCTGGAGATGATCTCTCAGGGGGGAGATACTTTGTCGTCCGTGTTGAGAAATTGAGGATTCGATGACATGGCTGTTGGATATCTCAGTGACACAGCGGGATCGGGGGTGGAGCAGTTTTCCGCCCAGTCCGGTCCCAGGAACGGTAATATGCATGCTCTGGAGGAGGAAGCTTATTAGTCGGATCTGAGGTATAGATCCACGCAACATCTTGATGTAATTCCGGTCTTGCCTTGCTAGGGCTGTCGTCTCTTGTCTCTAGCTGCACGTTGCGCTTGGTAAGAAGACCCATTTGCAAGAGTCAGATGACCACAAAGTCTGTGGGTTTGTGGATTTGTATCCATATACTGGCAGATCTCTGAGCGTGAGTCCAAGATTTGTCTTGAAAGAATACCAAGAGGCGGGGAATCTTGATGTAGAGCAAGGCCGAGTTGAGCCCTACTACGAAGCAGATAACGCTCGACCGGGTCTTTAACCCGGTTGAGGCGGCTAAAGAAGGGCCGCATTGATAATCATCCTTCAGACACTGTCTTTGGTGAGAGTGACAGAGAAGCACACGACATATTCAAAGGATCGGCCGGTTCTCCTTCCACAGTGCTTCTCGCTTCTCCTTCCCCTGAATTGGCGCTGGGCCAACACCGTAGGACATGTCTCACTTGAGATAGTCCATGTCACTCAAGATTCGAAGCCGGGTGTGACAATGAGGCCGGGTTGTGTTGAAGGTTGAGGAATTCGAACGTCATGGAACGTGAAATCGAGGCACGTTGTTGAGAGACGGGCAACTATTGGCCGGAGAGTGACATGCACATCTCTGTGGCATTGACTTTGGCGAGATAAAAAAGAGTCTGGCTAAAAGATGGGGTAGACCAGCGACTTTGATGATTGGAGAATCGAGGTAGGGATGGACAGGGTCGGGTATCTTTCATGGATTCATGTGTCTCGATAGTTGGTGCTGTTGTTTGTGTTAGAGACCCAAGAGCCACTTTGGCGGGATGGGACGTGCCGTCATCGTGTAAGCTACAGTAGCTCAACGAGATGATACGACCAGGAAAAGCGTCCCCTCCATCATTCGAGCAAAATCATTCATCATTCATGCGTTTTGAGAAACTGTAAATTTGCCCGGGGCACCGGGGGAGGTTTGATAGCAAAAGTCTCTTTTACCCGGAACGATATAGGGTAAGGTCTAACCATGGATGTTTCAGTGCACGCCTCTTTCGGATCAAGGGCTCGAAACAAATTCCACCGATTAAACGTTGCAGAACAAACATCCATGGCTTCATGCAAGTATGAGCACCGTCGGCGGCCGCAGTCATATGTGAACTCGGCTCTTTTGTGTGCTTTCTTGCGGCTGATGCATGTTATTAGCGGGGATATCTCGACAACAATCCAATATCTAACAACACACCCCAAGGATATAAGCTAAGCGCACAATTGCAACAATAGAAGAAAGAAATAGCGTCTCGTGCAATATACCCTACTCTGCAATAGGGATTCGGTAAAGGGCTCGAAAATGAAGCGATCCACGGTAGCTTATTCACGTTTCCTGGATGCCATTTCAGGGGAATATGATCAAGCTCAAACAAAAAAAGAAAACCACAATACGCCAAAGGGGGCACGGACGGCAGGGCTGGAGCCATACAACAGAGTTGCTGAGAGAACGTGTCTCGGGGGTTTCATTGTGTCATCGGAGATTGATGAGCTGGCTATGATGATGATGAATGATGGAATGAGGAAGCTCTGTGCTCTGGGGTCAGCGACTGAAAAGTCCGGACGTGGCAAGACGACACCAGACTCTCCATCTACTGGCCAAAGCCATCATGTTGTGTAATGGACAATAAAAATGTAAATTGTAAGCCGCAGACCGAGTCAATAGTCTGAACCAATACCAAACCGTCTAGATGTCAATGTCTTGTGCGCTGAGGTCTCATTTTAAGAGAATCTGGGGTTATCATCAGCGCGTACATGGAATCGAAATCGCACTGTCGGCGCAACTAACCTGACCTGACATGTCCATCATGGATGCATTGCGAAGATGTCATGATCTTGGCCAGTTTCGAAGTATCACATGACACCCTTTTGGATTCCCACCAAAGAGAGCCCCGCACTAAGAGACACCATTTGATAGATGCATTGATGGAGGGTGAACGATACGATACGTGTGTGATGATGGGAGAGTATGACGAGATTTGTTGGTGATGGGCAGTTGCTTAGGCCTGTGATATGCGATTCACATGTATTGAGAGTTGCTTGATCAATCCTTAGAACTCAAGTGAGCACTGTAAACCGCCTGTGGCTTAACCAATTCGAATTAACAGCATGGCAACCTCCAGAGAGAATCCAACCTAGCCAACCACCAAGGACCTGCATACGCCATGTTCGAATAGGAATCCAAACCAAAAGATTCCGAAACCTTAGCCACGCCACTTCTCTCTATCTCAACCTCGACCATTGTCCCTCACTTTTTTGTTGTCAAGGGATAACCTAACTAGTCCCTTCAGTGTAGCCTCGTCGGGGAACCAAACCATCCAGCAGCCGCATCAAAAGAGAGATGAAGCATCCAATCATGAAAGCCAATTGCTAACAGAAACCATCAAATGTCACGAACCAAACGTGGGTCTCCCTTGCGGGTTGCATAGCCGAGAATGAAAGGGTGAACGTGACCAAAGCGAAAGAAAAATCCAAGAAATGACCCAAGAATGACCCAGTGATGATCCCTGTGAAACGCAACAGAGGTTCCGCCAAGCGGCCGACAAAATACGTCAGCCTTGGCTCAAAGTTTGCAACTCTAACTTTTGAACTCTAGACAAACAATTCAGAACTTTAGAGACATACATTCTCAAGATATAGCATTAGTAATGGTTGAATAGGCGTCTTATCAGCCATTGACTTCTATCAGACAGCACAGCTTCCTCAAAAGTCATAGACATGATGCAGTTTTATTTCCTCACCCTCAAGAGGCAGGGTTAGATGCAAAACCTCCACTTTCTAGCAGCAACGGCGCAGCGGGGCTTCTGAATAATTGCCTAAAGCATCGTGAGTCTGCCCAATGGTTATTCAAGCTGGATCCATGATGATAAGGACATGCATGGGGGATCTGACGCTTCACGCATATCTGCGGAGCGTCCTTTTACAGCGGGACCAACTATGATACTCTTCTAGGCACATTGCAACTTCAATTGCAAACTGCGAGTGTAAGTGTGACTTGGTGAAGTGGTAGGAAACATATGCAGATAATACTGGGCAATGCAGATCTGATAAGCAGAGAACTACAATGATTTGCAGTTGATCAGGCTGAGGCTTGGAGTGATTCAAGCTGGCTATACTCCGTATTGATATAATGAACGAATGTCGTTCCACAAGTCTGGTCAGAGTAACCAGCTGGCAATGTCTGTTTTGAGGCTGACTGACATCAAGGTCCCCTAGAATTTCACCTTCGAGAAGCCCGGTTATCTCGCAATCCATCCACATGGTAGCGATAGGGATCAATAGGAAGGGTTTAGCAAGCCACACCCCCTTCATTCCCATCTCATTCCCTCTCATCGCAATCACAATCACCACTGAAAAACCTTATCAGTCTCTCAACACTCCCCTCCTCAACATCTGCTGTGTTGCAGTTTCATTAACAACTTGGCCTCAAATCCCTTGCTTTGACCGTCTTGTCTTAGATAACAATAACCAGTGTTTGAGCCTCTCAACACTAAAATCACTTTCCATCCAACCTCTCTTTCACATGGGCACCACGGATAGCTCTCCCGGTGCCGCAACACATTAATTAGTATCCACTGGGGTGACCGCCGCTGGCTGGGCTTATCCAACAGCTTGGGAATTGGGTTCCTGCGACGAGCACAGACTTGGGCTGAGTTTCCCGGTGTGTGCGTATACGGTATTGGTTACCAGGGCTGATCTGCTGCTGCTGCTCGACCAGGCAATCCCTTCATCCATACGACGTTTTTAGTTGCGGTGTAGGTAGAGACATCCATACCGGGGAACGATGAAGCCAGGCCCGGAACTTGGCAATCAAATAATTCGGCCTCCGGAAGTTAATTGAATACGGCCACTAAGAGCCCGGAACCCCGCGAAATGGCACAGTGATGGGCTGGGAATGGACTGGATTGCATTGATGTCTGGTTTGACCTGAAAAATAGTATCCGAGTCACCCTGACTTTGATCAAGTCACCCCGCCAGAGAGACAACCCCTAGTCACTGCCAAATGCCGGGCTGGGTAATGGGTCAGGTACTTGTCAGTCAAAAAGATACATTTTTTTTTTGATGGCTTGATGTTCTAGGGCACCCTCCCTAGCCTCGCTACAGTGATTGACTGACTCTGCTCTGCTGCCCAGGGCTGGGTTTTACTGATGGGACTGCACTGGCAGTGCCCCGCCCGGGCCATGAAGTGCCCCTCCCTCGGTCTCAGATAGCACTTTGACTTGCCTTACCGCCCCCCGAAAAAAGCCAACCTAAAGCCAGAGGCAAGCCCCCCGGCCCCGTATCTACGAATCATTCCTCCACGCCCACATCTTCTCCCATCCACATTCATCCTCACAATCTCAACTCACAACTCGCAACTCTCCTCCTCCTTCTTCTCTCCTAACAAACCAAACAAAGCGTGTCGCGCCAGATGTCCTCCTCCTCATGTCCAGTCCGCATCGTCTGTCCAAAAATGCCGCACACGCCGTTCAGGTGAGCGAGCCAGAGCAATGTATCCGTACCTGTTCCAGTTCTGCGCCTGTCCCTGAGGCCCTGCCAGATACTTCTGCGACAGGCCATGGCGCTGGTGCAGGCATAGCCATAGGCGTAGGCGCGGGCGCGGGACAAGATAGCAGTGTCGCTGGCCCTAATCATGATTATGATGATGTTGATGATGCCCATCAAGGGCACCTGGACCAATCCCCCGCCGTCGCCCTTGCTGCTGCTGTCGCTGGTGATCCCACAGCCGACAACACTACTCCCACTCCCTCTTCCGTCTCTCCCTCCCTACCGCCACCCTCTGCAGACAAGGTGCCCAACAACGTGCCTGATTCTGTTCCTGATTCTGATTACGTGCCCCGTGGTGATGCCAATGCCAGGGACACTCCAGACCAAGCCGATACCCTCCCCATCGGCGCTGCTCTTGACCCTGCCTCTGCCTCAACTTCCAGTAATAAGAAGGCCCGTGGCCCCGGTCCCATACCGAGGCAGACCGGCCCTTCCCTGCTGACCCAAGCCTTGGCTTCCGCGAGAGGTATCACCAATGTCAAATCTCCCAAATCCTTCTCTCCTACATCTACTCCTCCTATAACTTCGCCATCTCCCCCAACTCTTACAAATACATCTACTGCCGCTCGACAGTCTAACCTAGACAAGACCGTCCCCTCCTCTTCGACTATCTCGACTCCAACTACTCCCACTGCGCACTCGAGTCTTTACTCATTGACAGGGCCACCAACCGCACCAGCGAACCTCGCTTCGCAATACGATCGCGATAGCGCCTCAAACCCCTTCGAATCTTCTTATCACAATGTTCCAGCTCAGCGCACCGCTCCTAGGCCGTTAGCTAGAGCCGCTTCCGAATCTATCAATATGGGAGCGTCTACTACTGTTACAACGATGACGTCGCTCGTCCCTCGGGAGGCGGCGAGCGTCCCATCGACTTTTAGCCATTCAACTCTTGCTACTACACTTCGAGGTGCTCTTGATCATCGTGAACCGATTGACATGCCCCGTGGCAAGGCATCGACATCTCTGGATCTTGATAGACAATCTGTTGACTATTACCAACCCCAAACCACAAGCTACACAGCAGCAGCCCTTATCGACCGACCCGTCCCTCTCGATACTCGCTCAGGAACCAAGACACCACCCTTGGCGACGCGAAAGGAGGGTGCGAAACCCGTTCAACAGAGGCCGGTACAATGGGCAAAGATGCCGCCTCATTGGAGTGGCACCGGTGCGGAAAAAACTGAAAAGATTTGGTCCATTGGTTCTGCGGAAGGACAAGAAGAGGACGGCTTAGTTGAGAAGTCCGTGACTGAGGCAATGGCTGGCCTGGAGCATAATGCTCGTAGCCGCAAGTCTAGTTACAGTCTACGATTCTTCAAAGAGGGTCTGCCACCAGAGGATAAGCCACGTCGCAAGGATACCAAACAAACGGCAAAAGAGAAATTGGCACCTCTTGAGGAGGGTCATCAACATACCTTGCGTGAAGCTTCCCAACCGACAACCTCTGACAAAGAGCCGACGGCCGTTCGCACTCGCCAGGAAGACCGAAAAGGTTCTTTTTTCGCATCAGATTCGCTCGATGAACAGCCTGTTCTGAGTACATCTCCTAGCGAGGATTATTTTTCCATTCCAGTCAATGGCTCTGTCAAATCTGAAGACAAGGCGCCGTTGCAAGTGCAACAGCCAGTCTCCCAGGCCAAAGATGGAAACGAACAGGTGGAGTCGGCCAAAGTTGTGGGGCCGATCCCGGTCGCCAATACCGAGACCGCCCGTGAAGCCGAAATTGTGGAGTCCAGACGGGACTCGGCGGGCAGTGCTCATACTGATGTCGGATCTCGCGATGATGGAGAAGCCGAAGAATCTGGGGAAGAAAAGATCTCATCTGCCGTCTTTTTGCCCCACCAAGAGCTCCAAGATCCTTGTGTAAGTGAACCGCAGGACCGCATTGCGGCCCGTAGTATCCGCGTGCGATCTCTATCGCAAAGTAATCAGCGCCCGTGGCTTGTGAAGGCCGATGAGCCAGAGTCAGAAGCCATCCATGAGAAGGATGAACCTCGTTATGGAATTTCCCGCCACCCTTCTCATGAGAAGCTTACCTTGAAACGCGGTGACCTCATCCCCCAACAGGGTGAAGAGGGTGCCGTTATTGAGGAGGAAATCACAGTGACAACTGACTCTCATAAACAACCGCAAATCGTGAGCCAGTATGAAGACCATGTCCATGATCATCAGCATGACCCTCAAGAGCCTCTGGAGGCGATCGAGCTCATTCCGTATAAACATCAAGTTGGTGGACACACCACCCTCTGGAGATTCTCTCGAAGGGCTGTCTGTAAGCAACTCAACAATAGGGAAAATGAGTTTTACGAGACTATAGAGAGATACCACCGTGATCTGTTGCCTTTCCTTCCTCGGTACGTCTGATCGAATCGTGTTTTGCGACCCTTTGCGTCTGTATTATTGAGATCGTGCTGAAGTGCTAACTTTGACAGCTATATCGGTGTATTGAATGTCACCTTCCAGAAACAAGCTCGCCGAAAGAGCACGTCCAAGAAAGACGAGGTGGCAGCAGCCGAGCGCAAGAAGGCACAGGAAAAGCTTGAGTCTAGTAGAAATGAACTGGAACAGAAGGAGGGTCAGGACGCCATTACAGTCGAGAAGCCGACAGGCCGAGTTATTAGCCAGTCTCTCGCCAACAGCAACATTCCTGTTCCGACGGTAACTTTCGACGACAACAGGCACATTCTCCCCCGAAACCTTCTCCAACCGATGCCTTTGCCAAGAGAATACCGACGACAAAGTATCTCAACTTCCACTGTATCAAATCCCTCCGTGCCATCTTCTGGAACATCGAGCAGACCGCCTCTAGATGAGCGACCCAACAGTTGGGGCGCAACCATGGTCAACAAGAGGTTGAGAAACGAGGTTTTCAACGACGCATTCCTGAAGGAACCTGTAAAGATTCATCGACATCGCCGACCACACCAACGATCAATTCCACGTCCTACTTTGCAACGCCTCCTGCGATCCACGAATTCTGACCCTGCTTTGATCAAAAGTAACTCCCCGTTCATCGACGTTCACGATGAAGCAAATGGCTATCCTCAGGAACGAAAGATTGCTCATCACTACTCACACAGTGATCTCGGACCTGGCCTGGATGAATGCGTTCAGTCTGAGCCTGAGCAGGCTCCCGAAGAAGTTAAGGATGTGACTGGAACAAGCGCTCCTGAGCCGGAAACTCTGAAGGAAAACCCTCTTACAGCGAAGAAGAAGCGCAGGTATTCTGCTGGCGGTCTTCGACGGAAACCTGAGGATGTTAGAGAATCCAGGGGAGACTTGAAGTACTTTGAGGAAGCTGATGATGCTGGGTATAAGGGAGACAACGAAGATAAGCCCAAGCGACACTCAAAGACACATTCCACGAATGGACACCATCATCCTAACACAAATGGTGCCCACCATCACTCACAGTACCTAGAGCATCTGCGTCCTGAAGACGAATTTGCCATCGAATCGACTGAGCCCACCCCGGCCATGGAAGAGACTGCCCATGAGTTCACCAAGATTCCTAGGCCAGTCAACCCGAAAGAGGCGAAGACCCAAAAGGATCGAGTCGAATACTTCTTGCTCCTAGAGGACCTTACATCAGGGATGAAGAGACCTTGTATGATGGATCTGAAGATGGGAACTCGACAATATGGCGTGGAGGCTAGCCCAAAGAAGCAAAAGTCGCAAACTGAAAAGTGTCGAAACACAACATCAGCTGAGTTAGGCGTTCGAATTTGCGGACTGCAAGTGTGGAACGTTGCGAAGGAAACATACGACTTTCAGGATAAATACTACGGTCGCAAGCTGAAAGCTGGAGACGAGTTTCAAGGCGCATTGCAAAAGTTTCTATACAACGGTGTTGATCTGCATAGTATTCTGCGACATATTCCAGTTGTGCTCAAGAAGCTTGGGCAACTCGAACAAATTGTGAGCAAGTTGGACGGGTATCGTTTTTACGCCGCGAGCTTGCTCATGTTTTACGACGGCGATACGTCCGAGGATGCGGACAACGAAACGATGTACGAGTCTACCACCGACTGTGCAACCGATACAGAGGAGACCTCGCGAAGGAAGACGAAGAACAAGAGGGAGATTGATTTCAAGATTGCGGATTTCGCCAACAGTGTCACTCCTTTTGATAAGATTGACGACAAGCCGTGCCCTCCGCAACACCCTGATCAACCTGACGGTGGATTTCTCAAGGGCTTGCGTAGTCTGAGGAGATATTTCCTCCAGATTCAAAGGGACGTGAGACAGGAGCTGGGGCTTGATCCTTATGGTAGATTCTCGCATCACACGGACTATGCCGGAGATCTTGATGCCGAGAACGGGATGGTCAGTCTTTAGATGACCTTAGATAAGGACGGTGGGGTGGTGTACGTTTGAGACGAAGTGTCTGATACCCATTACTTCTTTTCAATTTGCACGGTTTTGCAAATGGATTTTTGGTTTCGCTGGAGTTTGGTTTGTTTTTCTTGGCACTTTTCTCTTTCATGGCCAACTTCTCTCCCTCGGAGGGACCCTGGAGTTCACAGGAATTATCACCATGGCGGTATGGAACTGGAACAAAACCCAAAGGGTAGAAGGAACAGGACTTATGTCTTATGACATGTTGAATTCAACTCAAAACATACCCTCCATCGATTGTGGCGCAACAGCAAACAGGAAAGGGGGGCTGGAGCTGGAGTTTGAAAAGCCCGTTTTTATCATCGACTCATTTTTTCACTTGGACTGGAAGTGAGTGATGGGTCGAGAGGGAAGGAATGGCAGCGGCTCTGGCTTCGCTGCAGGAAGTGCTTGTTTTTGGATTTCTTGACGTGTAGTTTCGTTGGTGTTGGGGTTGGGGAACGAAAACCAGAATGATGACGGTGTTCTTTGTTTGGCGATCTGCTTGTACCTTGACGGCAGTGAAACGGGCATATCCTGGTGGTTTCGGCAAGGTAGCTCTTAGACGTTAGAGAAAATGCAAGCTAAAAGGTCGTTGGTTCATAATCCGTATACCTACTGAGGTCTGATGGTTTGGTCTCGTATCTAAGTGAGCACGATATCTGTGAGACTAGGTTAGCGTTGCAATTGGTTCCAGCGAGATAACTGTTAGCTAACAACAACCCTGCCCAACCTACTATTTGTGGTTGGATGCATCGTAAAGCGCTACATACCTGCCGCCGATTGTTCCTTTGACAGCTATATATTCTCTCCATAGTAATTCAGCATATTCATCTGACCGTAAATCTCACCAGCAAACATGGGTTCCATCATATCGACGCTTAAATCAACGGCATCGGCCATATCAGCTGGCCTGAGGACGGTTCTGACGCTTCACAAGCAATTCTCATCTCTTCTTGAACGCGCGTCCTCAGAGCCAGGATTTCCCGTGCCAGAGCCCACAAAGTCATACTGGCTCGACGACCCGCCGTTCCCAGCACTATGCGACATCCAAGATGACAAGCTTCCCTCAGAAGTAGACATCGTCGTCATCGGCAGCGGCATCACAGGCGCAGCCGTAACCAAATCTTTGCTGGAGCTGTCCAACTCTAGTCTAAGAGTTATAGTCTGTGAAGCAAGACAGCTATGCAGCGGTGCAACGGGTAGAAATGGCGGACATATTAAAAGTGCGCCATATGATGAATTCGCCATGTTCAAGTCGAAGTTGGGGCCGGAGAACGCGAGGAGGATAGTGAGGTTTAAGAGAAGGCATTTGGAGATGATGAAGCAGCTGGGGAGGGGGATCGAGGTGGCTGAGGTTAGAGAGGTTGAGACGGTAGATGTCTTTGTTGAGAGGGAGGATTTTGAGAAGGCGAAGAAGCAGGTTGAGGATGTTAAGGAGTGGATGCCGGAGGAGAAGCATCGGGTTTGGGAGGCGGAGGAGGCGAGAAAGGAGGTGAGTTCTAGGCGAATGAAGGCTATGAGTGAAGTACTAATAAGGACAGTTTGGGGTTAATGAGCTTGTTGTGGGAGCTGTGACTTACACGGCGGGTGCGCTCTGGCCATATCGTCTTGTCACGAGTGTTTGGAACGATTTACTCGAGCGGTTCCCGGGGTTGAGTATCAACACTCATACGCCGGTTGAGAAGGTATCTCATAACCCAGATGGTTCTTATACAGTTACGACACCCCGTGGAGTCATCAAGGCGAAGCACGTAATCCACACAACGAATGCTCATGCCGGGCAACTCCTCCCTCTAGTAAGGGGCTGTGTCGTCGGTGCCATCGCACACATGAGCGCCCAACGACTAGGATCTTCATTCCCCCCAACTCAAGGAAACCGCTCATGGTCTGTGATCTACAATCCAGGCTTTGACTACATCACCCAACGCCCAGATCGACCAGACGGAACACCAGGCGATCTAATGGTAGGAGGCGGTTTCTTCCGCAGCAAGGACGACGGTCTCGATCAAGTTGGAATCTGGGACGATAGCAAAAACCACGCCCTTCCCCTAATGCACATCCGCGGCGTGATGCCCTCCGTCTACGAACCAAACTGGGGCCCCGGAAGCAGTCTCATAAAAGCCTGGACTGGCATCATCGGCT